>VMKM01001278.1:0-160379 GCA_008360985.2 Macquaria ambigua | reverse complement strand
GATCAATAAATGCTTTAAATAGGGACACAAATACCTGCACACAGCATTAATCTCAATAGCTGGATCCTATTTAAGAAGGAAGCATTTTGCTGAATAGATTGGCTGGATGGCAACCACACAGAGGTACAGTAAGTGGTTGGAGAGGCTCAAATGCTACTCAATTCCTTTCCTGGTGTTAATTAGCAATTGCTCAGGAGGGAAATCCAGACCACAAACACACACAGACGCGCATAGAAACACAAACACAAGATGTTGTATAGTGTTTTTTTTACACACAATGCCCCAGGTTTTGGTTTATTTAGTTTTAGATAACTTTATTAATATCCAGCGTTCCCATCAGTCAGGTAAGGTAATTACGATGGGCCCCAGTACACACTATTATGACAGGCCCTAGTGCACGCTAGTTACTAGTTATGAAGCACACATACACAAACACACATACTATTAGGCCTATATATTTTTACCAACAATGTGTTGGATTTTATAGTCGAATTAGTTACTTAGGCTATTGTATTGTGAAACTAGAGAGGTCAAAGAGAAAGCTCTCTCTACGCCCCCCCACCCTCACCCCATGGGCCCCAATGCAACCACACTGCCTGCACTGTCTATATTTACGTCCCTGGTTCCCATCAGCTTCAGCTGTACTCTGCGTTTTGTGCTAATTAGCAAATGCTAAATTAAGATGGTGAACATGCTAAACATAATATCTGCTATCATGCTGATGACAACATTTAGCTCAAAGCACAGCATCACAGAGCCGCTAGCATGGTAGACTGACCAATTCAATTTAATTTCAGTATGAACTCTCAGATATTTGCATGACGAGGAAACAATTTCCAACCTGCTGATTTTTTTATGAGAATTGGGCATGCTTCCTCCTTCCTTTTTTGAAGGTCAATAACCAGCTCCTTCCTCTTATAATATTGAGGTTCAGGTTGTCACCTATTTTGGGGACAAAAATCAGGAGTGTGTTGACCTACACTAAATAAACTCCTGTGTGTGTGTGTGTGTGCGCGCGCGCTGCCTCCAGGGGATTTGTGTCCATGCACCGGGCGTGTGGAGTGGACAGCTTGCGGCTGGATTGATAGAGTGACGTCAGCGCGCCGCTACCTCTCCCCGGGGGCAGGATTAGTCGGGAGCAGCAGAGACAGCGCTCCGGTAATCTCCCGGTAATAAATGGGGAGAGACGGGCACGTTCGGAACTGCCGGTACCGAGTGACACCGGAGGCCCCCTGAGACTCCTGAGAAGATCCAGCTGCATTTGAAGCATGATGGGTCGCTTCGCGACGCCGCAGCAAACCGACGCGCCTCGGGCAGGTAAACGCAGCAGGTAAGCTGTGGAGACGCAGGGTGAACTCGTCTCAGGAGGATTTGCATTGGCAAGGTGTCCACAGGCTGCACCGCTTGTCTGTCAACAACTGCTGCTGTTTTATTTTTACTGCTTGTGTCTGCCGTGTGTGCGCGTGTAGGTTGCACTTGGGAGATTATGGGTGGTTGTTGACAACTTTACAGTCAGTGCAAAATTTAGGGAAAAGACGCCAAGTTTAACTGTGGCGGTAAATGTTCTTTTCTCAATTTAAAAAGCGTGTTTGGTTTCACACACAAACACACAGTAGCCTAGAGTAGAGGTTCCTTCAGTGTACTTGTGGGTACCAGTGATGCAGTGGAGGATCATGAACCCAAATGAACTCAGTCATCTGTTGTTGACCGACCGACTGCTGGCAAGGTTAGTGTTTATGACAGATTAGAGAAGACATCATATCTGAATGACCGACTGATCTATCTATCTATCTATCTATCTATCTATCTATCTATCTATCTATCTATCTATCTATCTATCTATATGCTTGATTGATTGTATACTCCATTATTTGGCACAGATGGACAGAAAACTCGTTCAATTTAGCCTACCAACTTTGCTGAATTTACAGGGGAAAAAACCAAACATTAACAATAGAAATCATTAGAAATGAAACTCAAAATCGTCAATAAGTGTTGGTTTCAAGTAGCCTATATTTTTCGGCGATTGAAGAACATTCCCCAAACATGAATGTAATCAGTGTTTTGCTTCATAATGATTACCCTCTGAATGTCATAGCGTATTTTAGGCTCTATTTCTTTACCACCTTACACTTTATATGTCATGCTACTGTACAGGGAAGCCAGTATACCCGCATTTATCTCGATCTGTACTGCCAGGTAGATGGTGTTCAACGTGCTGAGGCACGCTTCTTTTTACGCACAAGGCCGAATTAAGCTTAATTGTTCTGAATTGCAATTAATCTACCCTTAGATCTTTTATCCATTTTTTTCTTTCGAGGACTCAATGAGGAGACGAGAGGGAGTATACAGACAGACTTGTCATGACCATAAAGGCAACCTATTCTATTTAGCCTACTACCTCTGGGCATTTATGGTTTGGCTGTCACCTAATTAGCACCTGCCTTTAAATAACCAGATAACACCCATTATGCACCGCGTCTAAGGGGTGATGGATACTAAAACCCAGCCCAATTTGTAGCCACCGTGTTACTTTTACCGCTACCGGTTTTTACTGCAAGTTCACTGTATTTAACGGATCCGTGTGAGTGAAGGTCCAATAACCTGTAAAGATCAGTGGGCGCTTCCTCCACTGTCACCGCGCTGAGATGAGAAAGGAGCCCCTCAAGTGTAGACTATTTATTACCGTGGGATACCCAAATGTATGCGCCTTCTATCAAAGTCTTTCTCTGGTTAGTGTGTATGTGTGTGTGTGTGTGTGTGAGAGAGAGAGAGAGAGAGAGAGAGAGAGAGAGAGAGAGAGTATTTGCACATTAAAACGGCAGCAAATGCCCAATGAATAGAGACAATAGAAGAAAAAGAAAGTTTTGGTTCTGCACCACTTGGGTCGAACAGTGCAGGTATTTGGCGGTGTGTGTGTATGTGTGTAGGCGGTGCGCTGACTCGGGTTGAGAGAGACAGCACTACTACCGGACACAGGAGAGAGAGAGAGAGAGAGGGGAGAGAGAGATTGCACTATACGCGAGAGAGTGTGAGACAACAGTGCTGGTTGGAAATATGCGAGGCGGATGTTTCTTGTGCGAGCAGCAGACTCGCCGCCATGCGTCTTTGCGCTCAGAGATCATCCAGTCCTGATCCCCTCACCGCTTCTCTCTCTTGTTTATCCCACAGCAGCCTCACCTGCGAAGCCTCAGCGGAGGACAGCGGAGCTCCTCAGCGGACACTTTGCTGACTGACAGACACCGGCACGGACAGACAGACACCTCAGTGTACTTTTACCATGGAGGAGAGCCGGGCAGAGTAACTTACAGCAGCCTACAGTATCCACAACCAGGCTGTCAGAGGGGAGAGCGATCTTCACAATGACCCGTTAAATTCCTGCCGCCGATGCTTTCTTTGGAGAGTGGACTGACCTTCTCCTAACGGAAGAGGAGACGAGCAGAGGGGCCTTTATTCGTTTATTTCAGTCTTCAGATGGACCGAGTGCCCTCGGCACTGGCCGCTAAGATGCGCTGGATCACGCTGGTGCTTGCCGGCTTGACTTTCTGGGGCAAAGTGACTATTTGTAACTGTTTCGACTACGAGGAGCCAGACTATGATTATTATGAAGAGGACAGAGCGGAGACCATTGACTACAAAGACCCGTGCAAAGCTGGTGAGTCCTGTATTTACTTTTTTAATCATAAAATAACATTGAGTATTTTAAGTGTTTTTGCGCATCTGGTCGCAGTGATTCTACCCTCGAGCGCGCTGGTACTAGTGTGACAAGTGTGTGTATGAGAGATGACAGCGGTCGTGTGTGTGTGTGTGTGTACACTGGTCCAGATGCCCCTCTTTCCCCACCCTTCATAACCGATAAGTCAGTGTTTATAGTGATCCCGCGGGTTGATGCCACGTGCAGCCCGGTGACCGTCCTGCTAAGCCCATGTCCTTCTGAGATGCACGCACACACATTCAGTGCATGCATCACCTGTAGGCAGAATTTTGGTCCTGATTGTGGCCGAAATGTTGGTGCATATACGGACCGGCCGTGCATGTAAGTTTGTGTGTGTTTGCGCGTGCGTCCAGATGTGAAATCAACCATCAAGGAAGATGAGAAACAGCTGGACTCAACTGTAACAAAACACGCGCGGATGCATGCTCTCTCTCTTACACACACACACACACACACACACACACACACACACACACACTGTGATAAAAATTTTGTTGGACATTTAATGACAGTCTGGGAGCTGCTGTGGAACAACAGTGTAACCATGTTTGGTCTCATTAGACATACAGATGTGTATATAGTGAAAGAAGGAACATTTATACAAATTGATCATACTGTAAATGAATGTGTTGAATGTGTCAACAAATTGTTGTCACTGATTTAAAAAGGGGTTTATACATTAAAAATGTAAGTTTTTCCTTCAGTATATTATAGGTCTTTTATAGGTGTGTGTGTCATGCGTGGTGTCTTTGAGTGCTCCACCCAAATGAACTCATGACACAAAGCCTGGAGATTCACTTAAGATTTTATGCAGTCCCCGTATTAAACTTAGCTTTCTGTCTTTCCTTCTTTCTCTTACTACGTATTGTATGTCCTGTGTGTAGTATTTGTTGGTGTCCAGTCCATCTACGTATTGTAGTCTGCATGGGGCTTTGTATAATTTGAAAAAAATTAAATTCTCGTACCAATATGATACCTGAGTTTGACTAATTATACCGGCACAGAACCTTTTTTCCCCCCAATATCTTAGATCAGTACCTTAGTGTGAGAAATGCAGACATTTAGTCATATAACTTTTCCTAAAAACCTAGTCTTAAATCACAATTAAGTGTTGTGATTTTCAGATTTGGACAATATACGTTCAATGAAGAAACTCAACAAAAATTCGATGCCAACTTTCGATACTTCAGACTATGGACACAGCTTGGTTGGTACTCAAAAGGTATCGAGGCTCAATTGTCGGCCCTAAGTCTGCCTTCATCTTGCACCTATGTTTCTGTGTGTTCAGGTGTACAGACATGTCAATCTTCTTTTAACATAAATAACAGTCTTTTTATGATCACCACTCTTTGTCCAGACAATGTAGCAAAGATTAATCACCAGTAAGGATAATTCTTGCACGTTAACCCTCCTGCAGCACCAGCATCATTCCTACGGAGCAGGTAGAGGAATCTGAACTTCTCCTCTCCTCTTCTGTTTGTGCAAAGTTGCAAGAGAGATTTTGCAGTGTTGTAAGACCAGTAAGCATCTTCTTCGTCTAGATCTTTGTTTTGGTTACACCCGTCTGACTGTGTGTGTACGTGCAGATGTGTTTGTGTACACATATGTGGGTTTTAATGGCACTTTGCGGCCCTAATGTTGTCTGTGATGACACGTTGAACTGATAAGAACTCCACCCAGAACGCTCCACATGCTGACCGAAACACATTCCTCGCATACCAAATACACAAACCTGACAACCCTGGACACTAGCCAGTGTGTGTGTGTGTTTGTGTGTGTGTGTGTGTGTGTGTGTTTTCATGTGCATGTTACACTGATCTCTGTGTGGGTGATTTTATGTTGATACTGCAATCCCATGACTCTGTGGTTTTTAGTTATGCTAATACCTGACCGTGTGTGTGTGTTTGGATGGAAGCCGGCAGGTTACAGGGAGACGGTCAGTCTACATATGTTTGAGTAACTGAGCGACTCTTGTAGGTTAAAATAACTTAGTGAGAAAACATAGGCAATGTTTTTATTTGCTGGAAATATCAGTGTACATAAAGAATGTATTCATTCTCACACGCTTAGACTTCTCACAGCAATTGCACACGAGTATCCCTTTCTCCAGAGCTCTCCATAATTGATACCTCTTTCTGTTTCTTCCTATTTAGTAAAATCACGTGTGCATGTTTTACAGAATCTTTTAATATTTTTATGTTATTTTTAAGGCATTGCTTTGCCTTCAATAGATAGTTGACAGTAGAGAGCAACCAATAACGCAGGGAAAGAGAGGGAAGGGGGACAACATGCGGCAAGACAGTTCATATCTGGACTTGAACTGGGCACATCACATTTACATAGTCTACATGTTGTGTTCAGATTAAATGCGAATCAAATGTCTTTATTCATGCCAATTTGGCTGCTGGAGTGCAGTCCTTGTTTCCACAAACAACCAAGAGACTGTATGGACATTTTAGTAGCTACTTAACAACATGCACATGTGTGACAGATTTCAAAACACTCCATTTTGCTCCCGTCTTTATACTTTAATGCACTCATTCAGGATCTCAGGATAGCCTGAGAGCCTAACATTTTCAAATGAATGTCTTCATGGCAATTAACATCACCTAGATCAAATCTAATCTGTTTGCATCCTTACGTTAACCTTTTATGCATTCGTGCCAGTGTGCTTTCAGGATTTACCAAACATTCACTTTCATCTTCCTCTTAGATTCTCTTCTGTCACGACGAGCTTCTGAATGAGGTAATTTTATTGCATATAATCTGTATGTGCATAGTGCAAGGACTAGTGCTGAAATGGTTAGTAGATAACTCGATAAGTCGACTGACAGAAAATTAATCGGTTGATAAAATAATCTCACCTCCTTTTAGTTGCTGTTATGGAGCTTTCAGGCGAAGCACAGGGTCCTTATCCACAGATTGAGTTTTCTCAATTTCTGTGGAATGGTACATGTTCAAACAGTTGTTATTCATGTTGACTTAAAAGTTGAGGTTCAAAGATAATTCCTGACCTTGGGTAAACTTTATTCAAGCATTCATTATTCAAATATATCAAGCAAAAATGCCAAACATTCACTGATTCTGGCTCTCATATTTGAGAATTAGCTTATTTCTCTGTTTTATATCATTTTAAATAAATATCTTTGGGTTTTATACTGTTTGTAGGACAAAACACGCAATTTTACATGGGCTCTGACTGAGAACTTGTAATGGGCATTTTTGATTTTTTTGAATTATTTCTCTATTAACTTTTTCCATTCATATAGTTACATGATTAACATATAGATACATATATTGAATATCTGTATACAAATCAAATAATTTCTTACGCCATCTTATGCTTGTCTTCCATCAACCATCATCAACCATCCCGCTGCCGCCACCCAAAGCAGAAGAAGTACTAATAGTAAACAAAATATACACCAGTGTGTATCTTCCCAACATCTACATATACATAACTCGCACATAAACCTCTAACATCTAAATACATACACAGATATGCACGCACAAATGCTAGAGTCGGAGTCTACACATGTACATGCACGCACATAAATTCACAAGTTTACAGTGTCTGGGGAAATACAACTGAAAATGAACATGTGCATATGCTCATCCGTCCTTAAATTGAAATATAATCAACAGATTAATCGATCATGAAGACAATTGTTAGTTGCACCCGTAGTGTGGACCCATTTTGTTGCTAGTGTGTAAAGAGTTGGTGGCTGTGTCTTTCTGTGTGTGTATGTGTGTGTGTGTGTGTGTGCAGCTTGTAAGAAGTGGAAGCGCGGCTCATTCCAGGCCTGACCCTGTGGCATCGGTCTGAGTGGTTGGTATTCCGCCTCCTGTTTTTGCTGGGAAAACACAAGGGGAATATTTGGCTGTCTGCTTATCTCCTCCGAGTCCCGCGCTGGTAGACAGGAGAACACACACTTCCAGGCCTTTGTGAAGTGATTTCCCTACGCGAACGCACACATGCACACAGACGCACACACTCGATACACACACACGCAGAGCTCCCTCCATTCACCCGCGCTTATCTCTTCCTGGTTGTCTGCATCCTGCTACTCAGCTGGAGATGACACACATGCGCGCGCACGCACACACACACTCATATGGACGTGCACGAGCTCCTACGCTCACTCAAGAGTCATTCATGCTTCCTTCCAAATCACTGTTCTCATAAAATGCTCACACAAACGGAGTGAAAGCAAAACAAACTACGAAGCTGTGGGTCATTTCTTCAGGGGTGACCCAAGAGACCAACTGCCTGCTCTCTTCTTCAAATACAATAGTTGCGTATCATAGGAGTGCGCAATAGTATAGTACAATACACAATGTACATTTTCTCATGGGCGTACATCCCTGAACTCAGATGTTACAATGCAGGATTTACTATAAGAGCTCACGCTGCAACAAAGGTGGATAGGTGATGAAGATAAAAAATTAGCATTATGATTTCAATTATATTTATTAAAAGGAGAATAGTGGTTTTGCTCTCTTCATCATGCACAATCTGAGCAAGTCTATTTAGAGGCAACAGCAATGATGCAGCTTGACCGCAATAAATTTGTGAGGAATTATTCTTTTCTGTCCCCACACAGAGTCAGGTCAAAGAGTGTCGAGTTAATGAGCACTTAAGTAACATGAAAACTTACCTCACAGTTTCCATGTGGAGCTCAAACCACGACCTTCCACTTGAGGGACGATCTCCACCCTGCTGCCTACATGGAGTGGTTCATGTTGGCTGAAGCTCATTCTGATGTTCAGATAAAGACCGTCTGCTAAATCTTAGTGGAGCTGGTAGAGATACTGTATCTCTATCTCTATCTACTGTATCTTGCTGATGTTATGCATGATATCACTGTTGTCTTTTTGTTTTTTTACAGGTGTAGGGAAGAAAAGCACATGTTGGCAATTTATCTGTTTCCAGTAACTCACAGAGTTTGACGTCATTTGCATCCAGATATTTTTAGTCTACTCGCTGTGCTTCCATTGGAGTTACTCCGAGTATCTGGTGGCGATCCACTCTAAGCACTTACTTGCTTGAAAGCAAAACTACATTTTCATTATGTTTCAAAGTCACTGTCATGTCGGTTCATCATAGCTTGATAAATACATTGACGCCTTTGGTTGTTTGTGTCAGAAAACGTTGTACTGCACCATATTTAGTTTGTGTAAACTGTGTAAAAGACTGAATTCAAAGGGAATTTTTGCGTTATTTGAATTTGACTGCTGGGGACCAAGCTAGCAACATATGCACCGACTTTGTGTACCTGAAACTGATGTGCATACGTTCATTTCCAAAAAAAGAGACCTATCCAAAAAGGACCCGAGGACAATTAGTACTGGTCCGAAACATACCCAAATAGAGAGAGAACACCTACACCAGTAACAGCATGATGAAACAGCAGTACATATTTGTCCTGAACTTCAAAGTTTACAAATTCTCTCCCGCCTCAAAAAACACAATTTTCTCCTGTAATGACTATGGTGCATCATGTGATCAGAGCTGATAGCGATTCCTGGTCGGGTCTCTAATACTAGTAACCCAGTAGATCCATAAAAACCTCTAGTCCATGTAGGTGTTTCTGTGACAGCCAAAAACTTACCAGGAACTCCAGTTCTTTCTGTGACGTTTCTCCAGAGCCTCTGCTTTTTTCCTCCTGTCTCTGAATATTCATGAAGTGAAGTCGTACAGCCTCAGGATAACCACGAATAGTGAATCATTTTCAACTCACACTAATGCATCTTTGCATCGTAGAAATAACACATGCCCAGTATAGTGACAGGTGTTCGTACAGCTGTTTTGATATAAGTTTAACACTTTTGTATTCTATCAGTGCACCAGGTGTATCATAAACAGCTGAATGTGTCGGTGCCCGTGCCCATGTATGTGTGCTTTTGAGTTTTTCAGTCAGAGAGTGAAGCCCACCATGTCGTGACAGTGAGCTGCAGCTACTGTTCACCCCTTCCCCCATTCCTCAGTAGGAAGGAAACTAGAGCAATGTGTGTATGTGTGTGTGTTTGACACTGTCGCTGCGTTGTGTGTGTGTGTGTGTGAGCGAGAGGATGAGCGGTCTCACTCATATTATATTAAACAGGATTTTCCCGAGCAGAGTGCTCCTGCCACTGAGCTTCCGAAGTCTTCCTCAGGATTCCCGCCTCAGCACAAACTCTGCGGCCGCGCTGAGAGCCGGCTGTTTGTTTTGGAGCGTCATTGTTCCGGAGCTGCAGTAGCCATGAGTCAGCACCGCCGTCACTCCGCCCACCTGCCACGCATTGCTCAATTATTAAATGTCTGGCTGCTTTTATGTCACCTAGCTTTTCCTGGTGGTATTTATAGCAGCAAAAATCATTCGCATACACCCATTATTGGCTGAGGAAAAGCCACCTTCTCCTTAGAGTCAAGAGACAGTTTTTACAGCTGTCCTCAGTATTGTAGGAACCCAGCTGTGGTCACAGATGCAGCCTCCCCGCATGGCGCACAGCTACACACTCTTAACTAGGTCCGCTTGATTGATATTTGAGCTAGAAACAAGCCTTACTGTGTACAGTTATCTAGAAGTGCTAAGTCAAGGCCAACTGGACTTACTTTAGGTTCTTAAAGATGTTTTGCCTCTCATCCAAAAGGCATCTTCAGTTCTGACTGGTGGGGAGTCCCAGGCATTTAACCTCTGTAGGAACAGTTGCAAATCGTTGGGTCTTAACTTTAAACCTGCAATAACTGATTTTTTTTTTTGCTACTTGGTGGCAGCAGAAACAAGTTGTGAACACAACACTGACATATCATCACCTTTTAAGTTGATATGGTGGACTTGTTAGCAAACAGTTGCTTATTTACACATCCAGCAGTTACGGAGCAACATTAGCATTCATTTGGAGTCGTGTTTCTGGCCACCTGGCAAATGTAAGTCCAATATTCACTCTCTTTTAGTTCTGTTTTGGTCTCTACCATCTCCTGAGAGAAATATCGATGCTACGAGAGCGGTGAGAGTGAACCAGAACAGTAAAGTTACAGACCGGACGGCTGAACAGTGAGCTGAAACACACAGATTCAGGTGATAATTCTCTGTAGGTTCATCACTACGAGCGACCCCTTTCACGTTGTCACATTGTTTTCACATTGTCATTTGATACATTATTATTATAGAAATATTGATAGCCGCTTTAACAAACTTTCCAACACTTTTACTTTTTGAATATTAGCTGATATCATGTCTTAACCTAATTTATTCACTGTAATCTTTATATGAAGCTCATTACACTTATAGTAATAGTAATTACATTGAAATCAATGTTACATCAAACCTCAAAGAAATTAGTCCTCGAATGAGTGAAGCTATGTAGACGCTCCCGATGTACAGACGACATACAGAACAGGACTGTCCACCATCCTAACAAAAAATAACATTGTTTTTCATTTGCTCTTTGTTCATGTAAGAGCCCGTTGCCTGCCGGGCCCCCTGTGTTCACACCCAGGACACCCTGATGGTTAAATCAAGCCATGATTGTGTCCCGTCACAATGTCTGGCCAAACCCATGACCTGCTGGAGAGGAATCTCAGTGTCACAGTAATGTGATTAGGAGGCTCTGTGTGTGTGTGTCATATGATATTCTGTTATTTTTGTCTCATACCGAACATTTCTTTGCCTGTTATCCCCTTCAGTTTATGTGGTGGAGTGCTCTTTAAGTGTGTGCTCTTTTGAAGCCGCAGATGTTCCTTTTACTTTGCCTTGAATATTATTATCTACCTTTTAAATTCAGTTACAGTGTAACACACCCACAGAGAGTGTATTTGCAAAGTAACTCAATAACCTTTTTATTTTAAATAATCTTCCTTTTATCTTCTTTTACTCATGTAATTATAATTTTACTGTGACTTCAGAATGATATTTCGGTTCTCTCTCCAGCGCTGGCACTTGTTTTTGGTCTGATGGGCTCTCGTCAGGTCATAGAGCACAACAGAGCACACAGTTGGATTCATGGCGATTTATGTTTCAAACATAAAAAGATAAATAGTTCACGTTGGGAACCGATGGCAGTCTGACAGCATTTCCCTGTTAATTGGATTTGGTTATGATCAGTCTGGGTTTTATTTCCGGGTCGTTTCAGATGTCCAGTTGTTCGCCTCACTGCTCTGCCATCTGTTTTTAGCTGCGTTCATGCATCAAGAAACTTTGCTTCTCCTTATCTGTAGACAAACACACACACACACACGCGCGCGCACACACACACACACACACACACACACACACATACACACTGCCGGAGGTAAACACAGTGATGTGTCAGTAGAGAGGTGTGTAATTGGGTCTTTGTCAGTGTCTGGGACTGTGTTTAAGACAGCAAAAACTATGAAAAAAAATACAAAAACGTAAAACTATGGCATAACAGATACATTATCCTTAATTCTGCAGATTCACATTAAACATCTGTTAAAGAAAACTGATGGTAAATGTCACAGCTTAGCTTGTCTGTGTTACTGGTAAAGTTTGTAATTAACATGATTTCAGTTTAATTTTCTTCTTCAGTCCTATATGATCACACACACACAAACACTACGCTCTTTTGTTCATGATTATTTCATCTTATGTCACAGATGTTGAGATTCTTCCCTCCTCTCTCTCTCTCTTATACACATGCTTTAAGGAGGGTGTGGGTGTGAACTTTATGAACTTGGACGAAGCTTCTACATTTTTCATTTTTTTCCCTCTAAAAGCACATTTCTGAGCGATGACATTATAGACTCCAGCATCTCTTCACATTGCAACACCTTACATAGCCAAGTGGCACATTGTGATTCCATCTTAAATACTCACAAAGAAACCTATAAGGGATAATCTCAGTTTAAATTGGTACTTAAAGTGATGCTTTCACAGTGGTGGTTAGCTTGGTTTCAAAGTAGTTCCAATAGAGACGAGTATCAAAACATCCATAGAAACTTCTCAAATCACTCATGTAGCCCAGTATGTCTAGGAATAATGTCCACATTGGATGATTCCACACCTTACGATTTACGTCCAATGCCAATATTCAGTGCAGATGCAGGAAGTAGTGTGTCCCATACAGTGGTGGAGGAAGTATTCAGATCCTTTACTTAAGTAAAAGTTCTAATAACACACTGTAAAAATAGTGTTACAATACCCTTACAAGTAAAAGTTCAGCATTGAAAATGTTATTTAAGTAGAAGTCTGTAAGTATAATCAGGAAAATGTACTAAAGCAAAAGTACTCAATGCAGAAAAATGGCTGCTGTTACTGTTATACTATAATATATCATAGCATTAGATCATTACTCATGGATTAATGTAAAAGCAGGATTTTACTGTTGTAGTTGGTTGAGGTGGAGCTAATTGTTAACGGTTTTGTATAGGACTGCTTCTAATGATTATTTGTAACTAATGAATCAATTCATCGACTAGTCGTTTCAGCTCTTCAGCACAAGGTATCTGTAAGACAGTGGCCGTGTACAGTATTTGGCCATATTCTGACAAAAATACGACTGTTTGGAATATACTGCTCATACATACATGCTGCAGGAGAGGTTTGAGAAGTTGCGATACTGAATTTAGGAAAACTTGTCGCTATTGGAATCTGTTGTAAAAGCTGTGCATCCAAGCTGACCACAGCCTCCATTCGATGTAGACTACAAACTATTAACAGCCACCTTTCCATGCTACAGGGGTTGACTGAATTATGGAGGTTTTGGGTGGAGTACTATCAATTTAATGGCCCACTCAGCCAGGTAGCATGTGCTGTACAGTTTTTGGGTGTGCATTTTTCTGTAACCTTGCCGCATCATCACTGTTTTCAACACTGTCAGTGCGCTCGAACTGCAGCACCTGTTGTTGCTCACAAAGGGTTAATATGGATCAAGCCGCTTGCACAGTGATTACTTTTGGAGAAAATCCTCAAACAGGGCAGAGATAATCTCTTTTTAATATTACAGTACAGTTCACAGTCACAGTTATATACAGTATAATAACATCACACAAGTGGAAGGGTTCATACACATGCACACACACACACACATCTTAGCCCACCTACAGTGTGACCTTATATTTGCTTAATGAGGAGCTTAGTGAGGTGTGTGTGTTTGTGTGTGTTAGATACACCCCAGTGAGTACAGCATGAGTGCATAACTCAGCAGTGCACAATTCTCCACTGTATTGTTCTATAGTATCTGTAAAATGTCAGAGGAACAGATAAACCTCGTATAGTAACAAATAATATGAGAAACGTATTGATACTAAATTATATTGTCTATATCAATATGTATTTTTTAACGTTACTGAATGTGGGTACATATAGTACAAGTCTGTACATACAATTAGTGCATATCTGAATGAAAACAGAATATTTTTCATCAGTGGAGTCTGCATCAATGTAGTTTCCAAAAGTTTAAAAGAAATGTAACAGTTGGGATTGTCTCTAAGATTGTCTAATTTTCTTTTTTTCACAAAAACAGAAATGTATGCCATCAGAATATTGGAAAAGATGCTATAATAACATACAAATTACACACATAGTGGCTTTGAGGGGATCACAAAATAGAAACTCTAAATATTCAAGCAGGAGACAAATAAGTTTTAATGATTTATTCATCAATTAAAAACACAAATAGATGTTTTCATTAATTTACAATTTTACTTAGTTTCTATCTCATGGTATCTGTAAATGCTAATTTAATTGTTCAGTTTATAAATTGTTACTGTGTCTTATCGATGTATTAATAGATTACTATTAAGCACTAAAAAGATTACGATCAGGCTGATGTGTACTCCGTAGACCGCAACAAGTAACATGCTTGTACTGTATTGTTCAGGTGCATATTATGTGTCAGTGGACATTGTTGCATGAGGACGAGCTGAAAATGTTCATATTTCAGCTCTAGCAAAGACACACACGCAGCATCACACAGAGCCACTGTTGTACGCCTGTTTGACATTTGTTACCGGGCTGCAGAGTAAAAAGCCGACATTAGTCCTGTCTGCCTGGGAAGTTGATCGATACAACACAAACCCGTCTCCACACAGCCAACGTGGTGGGAGGTGGTGGATGCATGTGAGGGAAGTCTGCCTCTCAGTTTGTATTTGGTGCATTATCCCTGTGTGTGTGTATGCTTGTGTGTGTCTGCGTGTGTGTGTGTTTGCTGCAGTGCCCCTGCTGAAGGGCGAACAGTAAGGCCCTGGTCAGCATGATGTAGGTCTCCTGGGACGTCCTGGGGTTTTTGGATCAATACTTTTCCTCCTGCATCTCCCTGCCTCACTGTCCTCACCCCTTCTCACCCACTGGCTTGACTTTGGGCTATTTATGGTATCTCTATGGATTAACAAGACCCCAACGATCAATGGGCCAAACTTACTATCACTGTACTCTCCCTCCTCTTCTCGCTTTGTATCTCTGCTTGTGTCAGCTCCTTTTCTCTGCAAAACCTTTAGTCCTTGTTGTTTCTCTTGTTGTCCGAAATATCCGAAACTACAAGGTGTGTGTAATGTCACAAACAAACTGTCCCACAAATAGAAGCAAAAGCCAGGGAATATCATTTCTAATGCAGGTGCAATGTGATACAGATAATGACCTTTTGCTGGTGAAGTGTGAGTTTCTTTTAGGTGTAAGTGGATTTTTTGCACCAATTTGGTAGTTTTTGTGGCTTGCTATGACACCACTTTGGCAGAGCTTGCAGTAGAGGGGAGTGTCAGTAGAAATTGTGTCGCCCACAGTGCAATTTGGTGTCAAAAAAAACATTTGCACCAGTGCCTGTTCAGACCACATCATAGTACAAGTGCTGGTGTAATTGTGTTGTTTTTGTAGCTTTATATGGAAAAGCCACATTGACATCAACCTCTTCAGAGTCAAATAAACCTCTTTTATACATGTCAAGTTGGACTGCTTTACTTTTCGACCAATCGACTCACTGAATGAAGAAACTCTTAATAAAACGCAATTTATTGTGCTACAAAGTTTGTTATGTCTGCACATTTCATTACTGTGTAAATAATTGTTTTCCAGCTGCAGATATGCGTCACAAAAACTGTAGTGACATTACAAATCAAACAATATATGACAAGAACTGATGTGATTGGTTGTGATTGATGCCTACCACGACATCACCAAATGATAACTGGTTTGTCCAAATCGACCCTCTTTTACAACTGCTCCTGTACCAGCTGTGTGATGGGATTTACTTGCTGATGAAATGTCCGAAAACCTGTCGGTCATGTCCACGTATGTCGGCAGCACAAACCTGCACTAGCACCTGTGTGTACTGTGTGCACTTTGATTCAGACAAACAGGGCACTGATACAGTTATACAGATACAGTATAATTAACTAATAATGACAAAATGCTCTGTTGAATAGCCTCAGCTGAATTAAAGAATGACAGAAAATGAATCAGCAAATATTGTCACAATCGATTAATTGTTAAAATCATTGTTCAAACAAAAATGGCAAACATTTCAAGGTTCCAGCTTCTCAAATATGAAGCATTTGAGGACTTGTCTTAAATGATAGTAAACTGAATATTTTGTGGGATTGGGCTATTGGTTGAACAAAACAAGCTGTTTGAAGGTGTCACTTTGGTCTCCGGAAACTTTTGTTGGTCATTTCTGAGTCTTTTCTAACATTCTACAGACCAGTAGTTATTTGATTAATCAAGAGAATGATCAGGAAATTAATAATGAACATTTTAATTAGTTATATATTATATAGTAGGTTGATATATACATTTTAAGGGAAAAAAGTTAATAAATGAACAATGTTTAAGGAACTGTTATCATAGATGCTATATGGGTTTATTATATTTTGAAATTTAAAGAAATAGTTTTGACATTATACACATTTTTTTTCAAGATTGATACAACTCTCATGTCTGTATGCTAAATATGAAGCTACAGCCGGCAGCTGGTTAGCTTAAGTTAGCATGGAACAAGATACAGGGGGAAACAGCTTACCTGGCTCTGTCCAAAGGGAACAAAATCCGCCTACCAGGACCTCTAAAGCTCACTAATAAACATGTTATATCTTGTTTGTTTAATCTGTATCCATGTCCCAAATTTTACTTTTGGACAGGCTAGCTGTTTCCCCCTGTTTCCACTCTTTATGCTAAGCTAAGCTACTCAGCTGCTGGCTGTAGCTTCATATTTAGCACACAAATATGAAAGAGGTATCGATCTTCTCATCTAACTCTAGGTAAGAAAGAGAATAAGTATATTTTCCAGATAAATGTTATGGGTTTGAAAAACACCATTTTATTTAAAATCTATTTCACAGCCGTAATGTTTTTTCTTTCATGTAAATGTAACTTCTTTAAGGTTCTTGAGTAAAGTGTTACGTAGTATTGTCAACATAATAGATACATGATATATAGTAATAAATAGATATAAAACAGATTATAATAAATACATTACAGCAGCTCTACCCTTTAGATCAGACATCATCCTCATATCTATCTAACCAACATATCATACACCACCATTCAACAGCACACACTCCCAGTCTGTATCTGATATCATGATTTCTAAACCATCTGTGGTCATTGTGGTTTGCTCCTCACTGCAACAATAGCTCGGAGTCGAGCACAATGGCACCCTGACCCCTCATTTCCTTTAGTGGCAATCCTGATTAGCTAAGTGACAATCTTCTCCCGTGCCATTGTTAATGTATTAGTGTCTTGAATCCCTGTGGAGGGCAGTAACTCGGCTCAGCTAATCATTTAGCGATGGTTATCATTCAGTTGTTCATTGTTAGAGGCTGGGAGATATACTGTAGATATGGAAGGAGAGGGGGAGAAAAAAGAAAGTAACTGGGCGAACAAGGGATCCGAGATGTGCTTTGTCTGATGCTGCGGGGTGTGTGAAAGAAACACAGCCACATACATATCACAAGTTTAAGTGTTGTAACGTGTGAGAGTCGAAAAAGGAGGAGGATGGGGATTATAGCAGGAGCAACGGGGAAGGAAAGTTTTTGAGTAAGATGATGAAGAGAGACAGGCAGATGAGGCATGCCATTGGAACAGGGATGATTTTAAGATTTAAGATTGAGAAAAAGTGTTAGTCATGGTTGACATATGCAGTCTTGCACACACCACCACAAACCTATGGAAGAATGTCATCACAGCTTCGCACAGACCTTTCATTTAATGCTCGAAATTTGAAACGTGGACCCACAGTTGTAAACAACTCGTGGTCACAATTAATTTTTCCTTTGTCCA
Source organism: Macquaria ambigua (assembly GCA_008360985.2). Taxonomy (NCBI): domain Eukaryota; kingdom Metazoa; phylum Chordata; class Actinopteri; order Centrarchiformes; family Percichthyidae; genus Macquaria; species Macquaria ambigua. The sequence continues at coordinate 142,448 of VMKM01001278.1, read as the reverse complement.
GTTTGCATGGGAATAGAGATCATGACTTCTCAGTGGGTGAGAGTTTAGAGGAAATATGTAAAAAAATATGTTAAATTGTGGGTTTCATTGTTTCATCTCTAAGAATGCCAGACTGCCAAGATATACACTACCTACATTTCAAAAATAAACACATTGTAGTTTGTTTATTTATACAACAATGATCCGAATTTTACAAAGAAAACCGTGGGTTTAACTGGTTTTTGTTTGCTGTTGATTTGTCCACAGCACAAACTACAGGATGAGAGCACAGTAGTATGTACACATTAAAGACATGCCCATGTGTACATTACATTGACAGAGTTACTGATCGCTGTAATCATTCAGAGTTAATAATAGTTCTACTTAATATGAGGCTCCAGCTGTCTGAGTTAGTGGGTATCTTCCAAAGTGACAAATGTTTTTAGTGTAAAATTCTCTCTATGCGTTTCCACAGACGGCATTGCCTTGCTGAGCTGCAATGGAGGAATGGTAACAAAAAGTACCCACTTGATTTGAATAACCGAGACTGCTGATGCCTCATATTAGCTTTGACTGAACTTAAAAACAAATTTTTGAACAGAGTGAGGACTGTGGATTTTGTAGCACTTACATTAAAATCATGTTAGGAAAGGATCTCTTCACAGCCAGTGAAGAGTAGGAATGATTACAGCATCCAATAACTGTTTCACTGTACACAAGACAGACTTGATGAAATGTGAACGTATCCTTTGATGGTTGTGGACAGTGTGCACGAGAAGGGAGGATGTGAGGATGAGGGCGAGAAGCTGGACTGGTCCAAGTAAGCAGGGAGGGGGGGTGAAGGGGCAGTGAGGAGTGAAGGGGACAGTGGTGGGAGTGTCACTTGCCAAAAGGCTTACACATGGCCTGATATCAGACCACCAGGGGCGGGTGACTGTGTGGGTGTGCCAGAGAAAGACACAGAGGGTAGGTTAGGGAGGGAGGGCGACAAAGCTGTACTAAGCTCTCTGGGCTGATATCAAACACAAGTTTCTAGGTATTTAAGTGTTGTATTGGGAGTGGGTGAAACCACGATGACTCTGTACTGTAGAATGACAGTGTTGATATAACTCAGAGAATCAATAACCAGAAAATTTAATTTATGTGATGACTTAACCTCTACAGATAAAGAAAACACCTGAGCTACTTCCTGGTATGTGACTTGTACCGGGATAGTGCGACAGCTACTGCAGCCTACTGCTCGTTGTAGAAGTGCACATTGTATTTGTTTAATCAAAGGCTCTTAGAGCGCTGCACTCGAGGTCTTAGCGGGTCAAACAGTTTGTATTTGACCTGAACTTAAGTGAAAAAAAGAAATCCAAGCCTGAACAGCCTTGAAACAAGACATAATTCTGTTAACTGGATCCGATTTTGTTCGGGTCCAGTGGTTTTAATACCCACATGTTGAAGAAAAGCAGTCAATTACTTGTTGGCAAATCCACGGCCTACAAATTATTTTAAGCCCTTGTAGAGTTTTTGTTATTTCAGTTTTTGACTGAAACAGTGGTTGGGATGACTGCTGGTTAATGAGGAATGTCAATTCCTTTTACTTATTTTTAATCATGGTAGTTTCCCTGAGAGCAATACTCTCTTTTTCAAGAGGGCCCTGTCCACACTCACACAATTACACTAACATTCATACCTGGAAGCTGCCGCAGTACAACCACAGTTTGATTTGTTGGCCGCTGAGTAGCTCCACTGGAGCATTTGGGGCTGAAAGGCCTTGCTCAAACGCACCTTAGCTTTGGTAATTTTATTAATGACAAATAAAAATTAAACCACACATAAAGAACAAAACAGACATTTTTTCAGTGGCAAGTCTCTTATGTTGCAGCACAAGACATGACCAGACAAAAAATATGTAGAAAATAAAATATAAGTTGTGAACTTTACTGGGGATGGCTCACTCTGGAAAAATACCACACACCTACATGAACATCTAACTCACTAACCGAAACAAGCCAGCCAACATGGCTGCCTCCCACCCAGAGTGCAGTGCTCTTGAATTAGCAGGCACAATGTCAGACTTTTCTCGGTTCCTGTTGGATCCATTACAAACTTACTTTTGAGATGACTGAGGCCTGAGACTGGGAAAAAGGTAGAAATGCAAGACCCGAGATCTGATGCAAGTTGGGTCAAGAACTTGAGTTTGAATCATAAAGAGCGCACAAACACGCACACTCACGTTGTTCCAGTGACAACGCTCATGAAGACAAATATTACATTTTGCTTTTAATAATAGCAAACTTGTCATTTCCAGTGAATGATGTTTGTGATTATAACAGATGTTTTTCTCTTAACTTCCAGCTGCATTCTGGGGCGACATCGCTTTAGACGAGGAGGACCTGCGCATGTTCCAGATTGACAGGACGATAGACCTCACACAGCACACACACATGCACACACACTCCCGGCAGGGCCACACGTCTGGTAAGTGGACTCAACATCTCACTCTCACTCAGTAATCATCATGTAATGCTCTCTCTCATGTTTCCTCTGAAACTCTCTCATTACCCATCAGCTGCAGAGTAAAGCAGCTTGAAAAGGAAGGAAGTAGACGGGGGCCTCCTGAGGATATCAGCATTTATTGTGCATTGTTCGTGTTTTGATTCTTGGCTCTTGCGTGTGTCAGGTGGTCTGGAGGAACATGAAATTGCTAAGAAGAGAGGATCTTTATACCTACTGCTGGAGAGAATACGTAGGTTTGGCTTCGGTAAGGACACTAAACTTTAATACACACACTCTATGGCACTCTAATGGCATCCTAGATCTTTCAGGGAAGCCACTGGTTTCCATTTATTTTCATACAGTAGGAAAACCAACTTCTCTGCAGAGACTTGAAGCTTTGATCAGACTTTTAAAATCCAGCTGTCTGAGCAACTTTGAATGCACTAGAGGAGATTTTTGGTCGCCGCTTGCCACTGTAACCATGCAAACTTTGACCAAAAAAAAGGTGATGACGCGTTCACTGTGATAGATGACAATGTCGAGTCTCTGCAAGTTGATTTTCATGCCATAGTGAAATTAATGGAACTGAATGGTCGCCTGCTGATGTATGAAGTGCCCTGCTTGGAGCAGTACTGCGCAGAAAGTTGTTTCTTTTTCTGCTTTTCAGCTGCAATTAAAGATGGAGTGCAGAACCATATTTTTGAATGTAACAATGCAATAAAAGAATACTTGGAGACCAAACGTGATTGGCGAAATACCAACCTTTAGCTACCCTGTTAGTTTCAAAGGCTGTTTGTAGCAATATTCACATTGTAGCCTGTAGGTCTTTTCAAGAAGTCATTTTGGCTCATTATAAAACTTTCAAAATGGCTAGAAACAAACGCTAAGTATTTGCAAATCACTATTTGCCAATAATAAACCACTATAATGTGAATATGGCTTGGATCACGCAAACCACTGGTCCTTTTAGGCTTCATTTAATGGAGAATGTCCATTTCGCTGTTTTGACTGTGATTTTATTTTGTGATGAGAAAGTCAGACGCCTCTGAAGCACAATCAGACCCAGATGAAGGCGACAGGCTGAAATGTGTCAGTTTTATAATAAAGTTGTTTTCAGTGCTCCAAGTGTTGTTAGACCTTTAACAGTTCAAGACTGCTTTCCTTCTTTTTGCTCTTTGCAAGTGGGCAACGTTACCTCTACTCTACTGAAGCTAAATCAGATCCAGAACATCAGAATGTTTGAGTTACCTTTTTTTAGCACAACTCAACGCATTCAGTATACATTATAAACTTATTTAAATTAAATGTTTAATAAAACAGTATATTGCACTGCCACAGCTATATCTGTCTGAGTTTTATTACCTTCTGATCTGAAAACAAACTCTGAAAGGTCATGTATAATAATACAATAATCTCTGAGCACATTTATGAACTGATATTCATAATAATAGACCAGTAATTTATTCTGTTTAAACACATAACACGAACAAGAACTTGCGGTAAAGGTAGATTTGACCGTTGTTTCTCTCTCCTCGCTCTGTTAGACTTTCTCCCAGAGAACTCCAGCAAGGGGCCTGCCAGTCCCAAGAGCCAAACTGGAAAAGGTGGGAAGACTGGGAACGTTGTGAAGAGCCGTATTCCCCGAGCGGCCACATCCCGAGCTGAGAGGATATGGCCTGGGGGAGTCATTCCCTACGTCATAGGAGGAAACTTCACTGGTAAGCAACTCTACTGGACTGCTGCCCGTACTGCTTAACAGTACAAATACACACCGACGTGTGATTGTGTGAAAGTAGGATGTAAAATGTGTGTGTTTCAGGTAGTCAGAGGGCCATGTTTAAGCAGGCCATGCGTCACTGGGAGAAACAGACGTGCGTAACTTTCATTGAGAAGACAGATGAGGAAAGCTACATAGTGTTCACCTACAGACCCTGCGGGTGAGTTCGGTGAATCTCTTTGCGTAAGTGTGATTGTGTGTGAGTGTGTACCTAGAGTTCAGTAGTGACCTTGTCACAGCGAGAGACGATACGGTCACTCAACAATGGCTCCACTTCCCTTCCTGTCCTGCTCCTGTTTCCCCATCCCACCAATGACACTGCTCAGTCCTAAGTTTTTGTACGTTTGTGCAGTTTTTTTTTTGTTCATACTCCGCAGAAGTGCATTGTTCTGTCGAGTTGCAGCACGGTGGGGTCATAGTGTGTTTGTACAGTGGTGGCACTTCACTGACTGGCTGTAAGTTGTAAGGTTTCAGAGTAGCTGAAATAAGGACATTTGGGTTTATCTCTCCAAGCTGTTGTTGTTCAGATGGTTAAAAGAGTAGGATATGTGTGATATTTGAGAAATTGCAGAATATACTAGAGCTGAAATGATAAGTTGATAAGTCGATTAGTGGATCATAAGTAAATGAACAAACAGCAATTGTGATAACCGATTAATTAAAGTCATTTATCAAGCAAAAACAACTCCCTGCTTCCAGCTTATCAAATATGAGGATTTGCTGCTTTTTTCTATTTTCTATTACTGTGAATTAAAAACCTTTGAGTTTTTGACTGTTATTTGGACAGAAGATCCAATTTTAAGACATCACCATGGGCTCTAAATGCCATGTAGATGAATGAAAGATCTGCGTGTTTTGTGTTCTGTGATACGCTGGCTGCATCAGAGATTAGACGCTTTAATCTGATGTATAAATACTCTGCAGCTTGGATGTGCAGTGTGTGTTATAGAGAGAGACAGAGAGAGAAATGCAGAAAAATAAGTAATGGTTTATGATGGAGCCACAGTACATATGTAGCACCTGTTATGGGTGAAGTAGTTGTACTGGTATTAGAGCCGCAAATGCTGGAAGAAAAGACTCTATCTACTCCAGTGACTCCTGATCCTCGCCCTGCAATCAGCTTGCTGGATAACTTTAATCAGATTTGTTAGCCTGGCACGGATGTCTCGGCTAACTAGAAAAAAACAATGAGTGTGTGTGTGTGTGTGTGTTCTGTGAGTAGCGATATGTGAAGTCTCACAGCTTATTCACATAGGGTTATGAAACGGCAGTGTTATCGGAGCGTTGTATGTAAATAAATCCTGCCACTTTTCCTCTGGTGGACGTAGTACAGGGCAGGAAATCCTGAAAAGACTGTGTGTGTGTGTGTGTGTGTGTGTGTGTGTGTGTGTGTAATTGTGTGTGTGTTCATACAGCACTGCTGATGCTTTCTCCACTGCCAAATGTGTAGTAAAAATCATCCGCCTATCTCCCTGCTATCAACTTCCTACTAATCCTTACTAGGTGTTGTTCCTATGTGGGTCGTCGTGGCAACGGGCCCCAGGCTATCTCCATAGGCAAGAACTGTGACAAGTTTGGCATCGTGGTGCACGAACTGGGTCACGTCATTGGCTTCTGGCACGAGCACACGCGGCCTGACCGTGACGATCATGTGACCATCATCCGGGATAACATCCAACCAGGTGAGACTCGGTACCCAAAATGCACCTGGGTCTCTGTTACTGTAGCTGGAGACAAGTAAGGACGTTTATGGACACAGTGTGTGTGTGTACGTTTTCAAATTCACACTTGTCCGGCCCTGTGTGAGTGTGAATGAGGCTTTTAATGACTGTGAAGTCACCTAGACCCCCAGACTGTCTCTTTTCCTCCCACACACTCCTCTGCACCACAACGCAATCTGACAGGTGTTAAATCGAATGACATAGCAGTGTATCAGAACTGACCCAGGGTTTATTTAGAAACAGATCAGAGCTCTCAACTGCGCTGCTCTATTGGACTTCAAGTACTTTAATAAATGCCCTTAAAATGCCTTATCTATTCAGACTTAATCATTTAAGTAAGTGTACAGTGTTGTGTAAAGAGTATATTTGTGTAAGCGTTTATGGTAGCACACTAACGGGTTACAAGCTAAACCTTCTAATGCTGCTGTCCTTGCATGTGTGTGTTTGTATGTTCATATGTGTGGTTCCCAGGCCAGGAGTATAACTTCCTCAAGATGGAGCCAGGGGAGGTCAACTCTCTTGGGGAGGCATATGATTTTGATAGCATCATGCACTACGCCAGGAACACCTTCTCACGGTAACCAGTGGCACAATTTCATTTCCTGACTTGTGTTGAATTTTTCAAAACAGATCAGACACGCGATCTGCCAAAACGGATTTTTCTCAACTTTAAAGTCTGCTCTGTAATTTCGTCAAACCTTTTTGAGCGTGTTTCTATGTTGGTGCTGTTGCTTAGTGTTGTGAGGTGGAGCTAATAGATAGAGCTACCCCTGACCAACTTTCATCATCCAGGGCAAGTAAAGGCTCTGTGCAACGTGTTAAACATTAATATAGAAAGAGTAAAACTGTTCCTTTCTACTGGGCACATAGTGAATTACAACCTACAAACATTTTTAACTGTATTTATCACCATCATTGCAGAGCTGTGCATGAACAACACCTTACTTTTATAAAGTGGCCAACAAGCTACAACGTGTAACAAACAAAACAGAGCAGGTATTTTAGCCAGAGACATTAGTGAAGGGGACGTAGTTTGCTTCGTTTGTGGACTCCTGCCCACATGTCAGAGTGACTTGCCAAATCTTGGGGGTCGACAGAATACTTTGCAAATTTAAGGCCAGATGGAATTTGTAATTACGTATAAACCACACAATATATTAGTATTTGTGCTGTAACTGGATTAAAGGAAATAATACAGATGCTAAACTTATGTCTGAGTCAGGCAACTGGTTATTAAATTATAGCAGTGTTTCCCAATCTTTTTGGCTTGGGACCCGTTAAAACAAACCAATATCTTCTTGTGACCCCATGTCACTAGTTGCGTATGTCTTCTGGTTCTGACCAGTTCTAATAGAAAGTGATCTTTTTCTGTTTTTCTCTTTTATTTAAAGCGGCTATAACCAGTATTTTTATACTAACAATGTATCAAATGACAGTGTGACAGTGTGAAATGGGTCACTTGAAGTGATGAACCTACAAAGAATTGCTTTATAGCGAGTTTCAGCTCATTGTTTAGCCGTCTGGTCGTAGCTTTACTGCTTTGGCTCACTCTCACTGCTCTCATAGCGTTGATTTAGCCACAGAAGGCAGCTGTTTTCAGTGAAAAAGCTCTATAAACCAACTGTTTGCTACCTGCTCAGCACCAAACAGCAGACAGGCACAGTAAGAGACTAGCTGGTGAACATAGTGGAGCATTTAGCAGCTAAACAGCCAGATATTTCCATCAGGAGTTGGTAAGGAGCAAAAACAGAGCTAAAAGAGAGTTAGAGAAACTTACATTCTTCAAGTGGCCAAAAACACGACTCCAAATGAATGATAATGTTGCTCTGTAACTGCTAGATGTGTAAATTAGCAACTGTTTGCTAACATGTTGATGTGTTTGCTAACACATCTCAAAAGATAATGATATGTCAATGCTGTGTTCACAACTGGTCTCCACTGCCCCCAAGTGGCCAAAAAATCAGTTATTGCAGGTTTAAATATTTAATTATCCAGTAATGCAACAAAAAAAGGCAAAGCATTAGACACACTTTTGTGCAGCAAAACAATGCTATTTCTGCTTTCCTATCATTTTAATAATCTCATGACCAACTAAACTTATCCTGCAACCCCTTGTGGGGGGACTCGACTCTCAGGTTAAATTAGAGTGTCTGAGCTCTAATCAGACTTGTGCTTTTGTGGACATTTACAGTTGAAGCAAATTTGGGAGAAATTGGAAATAATCACTTACTACACAAGCTAATTTTAAACTAACTTTTCAGCATCATTTCAGCATCCCATCCCATGTTTTAGACTTCTGCACCATCTGAAATCAGCCAGTTATTTAGCAGTGAGAGCGGTCATGGGTTGACTTTACATGTTTTCCATGTGAGGATGCTTTTTAATCTCTGCCATACCTACTCTCACAACCCCTCCTATTCCCCACTCAGCTCCAACTCACACATTAGAGGAAAACACAAAACACAACATTGGTGGGGCGATCAGTATTTGCATGGAGGTCATATTGCCCTTAGAACACAAGTTATATTACACTGTTTCAAAGATAAATGTATGTGTATTGAAATATTTTATTTGATTTCCTTGAAATCAGAGCACGATGTGTGTTAAATCTCTCATTTTCTCCCTGAAGGGGGATGTTCCTCGACACCATCCTTCCATCCAGAGATGAAAACGGGGTCCGGCCTGCTATTGGCCAGCGGACCAGACTCAGTAAAGGAGACATTGCACAGGCAAGGAAGCTGTATAGATGTCCAGGTACTGATATATTTACTATGAGACCACAGTGTGTGTGTGTGTGTGTGTGTGTGTGTGTTGTTGGAACAAAAGATGACCTCTGTTTATCTGCTTGTATCTTTGGTGTAAAATTTGCCCGCCCCTCCACTCTCCCAAGGCACAGAGGTGAAGTTGAGTAATTTGTTTTTCCATGTGACGCTTCCCTCTCTGTTTTCGGATCTCACAGACATCACACACACACTCTTCCAACATCAGTTCTTACGCACACCCGTGCTGTTCTGGCGTCCCCCTGGTCCCTGTTGTACGGTTCTGACGTGATCTGGATCTGCTCTCAAGCCGAGCTGTGCAGTAATGTCGAAAAGGTTTACGATCGCAAATGCTGCCACCCCTTTTTGGCCCACACACACACACACACACACACACACACACACACACACACTCTCTCACATCCCCAAGACGAGTTCACACTTTAGGTCATCGTGTACACATGATGTACTGTATCTGAGACAAACAGATTAAATAACATTTGTCACCATTATGGTCTACTTAAATTCAGTGTTTTTGTGTGTGTATTTATTCATTGTGACTAATTTTGTTCTGTTAAAATACCATTTATCTGAGAATATGACATGTATTGTGTTCATTAATATGAATAACTCCATGTGTATTACAGTATGTATGTTATTCTACTAAATCCATTTTGATACTGGAGCGAGAACAAGACAGTGTTTGCGTGTCCCAGCTGGAAATAGATACATCTTCAACCTTATATGGTCATATTTGAGTGATACCATATTCACTGACAGATGAACAGAGCCCCAGGGCATTGTGGGGGAAAACAGCATGCATGATGGGATAGGAGGGGCACATTTGGCTACCCTCCTTTTGAGAGGAAGCGACGGCGTTAAACTCAGAATGAAGGATAAAGAGAGCAATATTGTCTGATAATTTTCCATGAATTCCCACCCAGCTGTAATAGTTTTTTGTTGTTGTCTTCATTGTGATGGATTTAAAGTCTGTCACTCTTGTTCACTTACAGTAAATGACTCTACTACTGGGGAATGTTTAATTCTGCTAAATAGTGAGGAGGCTTAATGACTGTGGTCGGACCTCACATGTATACTGACACACACAGGAATACAAACATGCATACTGTAGCCTCCAACATGCCAAACTAAAACAAGCCAACATGGAACACGAGTTTTGTTTTGGAGGGTAATTTTAATTCCTTTAGTGTTTTCCGAATCAGAAATACGTGTCTAACAGTTTCCATATGGATGGATAAGACATTATAGACATTTTGGCGGAGAGTGTATGAGGCTGTTGTTTTGACAAAATAGTCGTACAGGAGTATATTTATTTTGGGAAATTGGCAGTAAAAGACTAAGAATAATAATAGATATGAGAGCCATGTGTTCATTAGTAATATACCGATCATAAGTATCAGTACACAGCTGAAAGGATTATGCACAACAGCAGGACTCACCACAAAAATGTAATTCCATCTGTGTGTGTGTGTGTGTGTGTGTGTGTGTGTGTGTGTGGGTTGCAGCATGCGGAGAGACGCTCCAAGAGTCAACGGGCAACTTCTCGTCTCCTGGTTACCCCAACGGATACCCTTCATACACACACTGTGTCTGGAGAATATCTGTTACACCCGGAGAAAAGGTGCACACACACACACACACACACACACACACACACAGACAGGAGCACCCTGCAGTGCAGTGAATGTGCATGCAATAACAATAACAGACTGCTGACGGACTGACTGTATATTGATTATATCCAAACATTTCAGGTACCACCCTCTTCCTCTTTCCTGCCTCTCCTAGTCTGGTCTACATTTCAAACATCTGTATTAAAATATATTAAATATTTTACTTTTGCTCCACCAGATCGTTCTTAACTTCACCACCATGGATCTGTATAAAAGCAGTCTGTGTTGGTATGACTACATTGAGGTTCGGGATGGATACTGGAGGAAAGCTCCACTGCTCGGTAAGATCAAGGAACAGTCAGCCAGGGGTGAGCTGAAAGAGGGCCGGAGGGGCACTGGTTACCCTTTAATAAACAGGCGGGACATTTGTGCCTTTTCTTATTTTCTTGTTCCTTCATTAGCTTTTTAATTCTGCTGAAATCACACACTGAAATCACCTTAAATGATTAAGACTGCTGTGACTGTAAGGCCATGTTTAGACTGAGCACTATATCAACAAGGATTGTATTGAAATGATTGAGGAGGCAGTGTTTTTTGATGCAGGGCTATTGTCACTTAACAGGAAGAAGTGCTAAAATGTTTATAGCACAATGTTCATCATGGTTTTAACATCACATTTCATAGGCTATATTTCATCAACAATCACTGGACAAAACAAGTTATGATTCTCACAGGGTTTGTTTTTACATGTGTTTTCTACAGGCAGGTTTTGTGGAGATAAAGTTCCCGATGTCTTGATCTCCACTGACAGCCGGATGTGGATTGAGTTCCGCAGCAGCAGCAACTGGGTGGGAAAAGGCTTCGCTGCCATTTATGAAGGTAACTGTATAACTAAATATAGACATTAGAGCTTGCATAATTCATACATACACACGTTTCTGGTGTTGTTGGTCAGTGCAGTTAATGCTAATCGATCCTGTCTCTCTCTCTGTATCTCTGTCTGTCTGTCTGTCTGTCTGTCTGTCTCTCTCCTGTGCAGCGATCTGTGGAGGGGAAATCACCAAGGACTCAGGACAGATTCAGTCTCCCAACTATCCTGATGACTACAGACCCTCCAAAGAGTGTGTGTGGAGGATCACTGTGTCCGAGGGATACAACGTCGGGCTCAGCTTCCAGGCCTTCGAGGTGACTCACTCCTTATGTGTGTGTGTGTGTGTGTGTGTGTGTGTGTGTGTGTGTGTGCTTAGGAATGTCTGGGTCAAATTTCACGCTCGTATAGCTGCTAGGAAGTTAATAACGGTGGTGGTTTTGTGAGTGAGTGCACAGAGACACAGAACAGATTAGTGTAGTGCTGTAAAAATGTCAGTGTGCTAAGCAACTCAGTCTGTAACCCTCCTGACAGGTCAAAGGTCAAGGTTCACCTTTACACAGGAGCTAAGATCAACCTCATTTAAAATTGCCCAATTTCTCTTCTATTCCATTCTTTTCTATACTATTCTGTCATGTTCTACTCTACTCTACTCTATTTCATTCTGTTCTATTCTATTATCTTCCATTCTATTCTGTTCTGTTCTTTTCTATTCTATTGTATTCTGTTCTATCCAGTCCAGTGCTTTCCTGTTCTATTCTATTCTATTTCTGCTTATTCTTGGAAGAATTATATATTTTGAGGAAAAGGACTTTTTCTGGGGAAAGGGGATTTTTTTTCAACCTGGTTTTTATTTTTGTAGTTTTAGCAATCATTTATTTTTGGTAAAAATATTATTTCACTCACCAACTTTATTGATGACATCTGGAGGCCGGTAACATTGGTACAATAGAGTCCATCAAAGCAATGTGAGCTGTCAAACTATCAGACAACAAACCTCCCAGTTTTATAAATCTCATTTTGAAGAAAAAAAGGCAAATTATTACCAAATCTTAAATGTCCATCAGATTTTGTGGACTGACTTCTTTCAACTTTGACCGTAGATAGCACACAGTTTTTCTGTACATAAAGGGATCATAATAATACAGGAATTACCTTATTATTTATTATTATTAGTTTGCTGATTAAAATGTTATAACCAATATGAATGAAACTACGCAAATAAGACCCAGTTTTCCTTAATTCCTTAAATCCTATTAACAGCAGTGTCAAGTATCTCATTGTGTACCTACGTGAATGTTTTTGTAGATCGAGAGGCACGACAGCTGTGCTTACGACTACCTGGAGGTCCGAGATGGCCCTCTGGAGACGAGCCCTCTGATTGGTCGATTCTGTGGCTACGACAAACCTGAGGATGTGCGCTCCACCTCACACACACTGTGGATGAAGTTTGTCTCAGACGGGACGGTTAACAAGGCCGGCTTTGCTGCTAACTTTTTCAAAGGTGTGTGTGTATGTGATTAAGAGAGGCTGTGTGTGTGTGTGTGTGTGTGTGTGTGTGTCAGCTTTTTAACCAAAGCATTCTTTATGTGTGTGTAAATGTGCTCTGACGTGTGTGTTTTTCAGAGGAGGACGAGTGTGCCAAGCCAGACAATGGTGGATGTGAACAGAGGTGTGTAAACACTCTCGGCAGCTTCAAGTGTGCCTGTGACCCGGGCTATGAACTAGCTCCTGACAAGAAGAGCTGTGAAGGTAACTGTGTGTGTGTGTGTGTGTGTGTGTGGTGCTGAATTCATGTTTGTATGTGCATTCCTTTGTATGCCGCTGTGTGTTTCTGAAGGATATGAGTCTAACTCATCAGAAAAAAAAACATCCGAACAGCCTCCATCAACAGGAAAAAACATCTTTCTGACGCAAAACCACATGGCTTGCTGTTTCTTTGCCACACATGCTGTGAAGGACCTTTAATCCCACGAAATAAATTAACTACCCGTAATGACCCACATACTGAAACAACTGAACAAACCACTTCTGACACAGAGAGAGAAAAAGCTTTGCCAGCGAAATATCCAAATTGTGGTTTTGCTGTACTTCTTTGAAGAGCAGTAGTTTTTTTGGCATCCCCAGTGAATTTGTGTGTGGGAAAATCATGTAGAAAGTTGATTTTTAAATTGGATATACAATTACAGTGACATTTGGGCTCATTTTATAAGGCGTTTCGCCAAGCCCAACTCAAAGAGGAGAAATTATTAGAGAAATGCACGGCTGAAGAAGAGGTCAAGTTCAACAATAATAAATACGTTCAGGAGAAATAACGGGATGTAGTGAGACATTGAGGAATTGAGCTGTACAGGTGTTATGGTGTCTTGTGAGTGACTCATGAGTTATCTACTTCCCCTTGAAATTAACAAACGTCTCTATTGATGACTTTCACACACACGTTTCACTTTTCCTGTGAGCTGAATCTGGTTCCTCTATGACAAATATTCCCAGTGGCATCATCAGTAGACGCAGAGTCTGCAGCCGACAACGGACCTGTTTGTCCTCCACATTCCATCCTTAACTACATCATATTGGAAATATACCCCTCCTGACTAACATAATGCAGGATACAACTGTGTTCATCAAAAATGTGGCAGTAAAATCTCCTCATAGCACAAAACCAGCCACTCAAACATGATAGCTCTGTTTCTTTACATGTTGGGAAAACTGTGGATTTGACAGGGTCCAGTCGGTGCAGCTTGTAACGCCAAAATTCACAACTTTAAAAGCTAAATCTTTGAAAAACAAGCACTGAACGGATTCACCACCACCTGTTAACATACAATGCGGTTTGGCACAGTCAGGGGAATCATGTGACATATCTGACCACGATGTAAAAAAGAACGGCTCAAAATTCCTACGTTTTCTATGCAACTTTGTCCTTGTGGCACATATATAATTTCCTAGGTGTGTGTGTTTGTGTCTGCGTCTGAATTGTTTGTGTGTTTCCAGCGGCATGTGGCGGTCTCCTCTCTAAGTTGAACGGGACCATCAGCACTCCTGGTTGGCCTAAAGAGTATCCACCCAACAAGAACTGTGTGTGGCAGGTGGTCGCTCCCACTCAGTACCGTATCTCCATGCAGTTTGAGGCCTTCGAGCTGGAGGGAAATGAGGTGAGTGTGTGTGTGTGTGTGTGTGTTTTGTTGATGTCTGTTCATAATAGGAAAATGGAGATGCTAACCATAGTAGCCATCTTGTGAACGTGTGTTACAAGAGCCTTGTTTGTGTGTTTAGGTGTGTAAATACGACTACGTGGAGGTGCGGAGCGGCCTTTCGTCCGACTCTAAGCTGCATGGCAAATACTGTGGCACCGAGGTCCCTGAGGTCATCACCTCTCAATACAACAACATGAGGATTGAGTTCAAGTCTGATAATACCGTCTCCAAGAAAGGCTTCAAGGCTCACTTCTTCTCAGGTAAGACACGTGTGGTACATCTGTTTGTATGCGTGTGTGTGTGTTTTTGTGTTTGTCAGGGGTGGGCAGAGCAGTGTTTTCATCATATCTTAGTATCTTAGTACAATGAAGAAGTGAATTGTGCTGCAGGAGCTTCTAATATGGATATTTGGATACTTTAATTTTAGCGTGAAACTGCCTAATTCATTGTAACTGACATAAATCTAAGCTGCTGTCCTTTAAGCTGCAAACTTGGATGGAGATTTTTGTAATAGCTCTCCTGGAGCTTCGCTGGTGTCTAGCATTTGCCCACAGATTGTCTTCATTGGGCTGCAACAAATCATCCATTTGCAGGGCTAAAGTTTTTCACCTGCAGACTATCTCCATCCCTATTACAACATCGATATTGGATGAACCTGCAACCCCCAACCTGTTTTAATTGATTCTACTGTGTTAATTCATACCTACAATATAGCGGCTACTATATGGTTAAAATGCTTAAGTTTAGACAACTAAAACACTAAGTTAAGGTTAGGCAAAGATCATTGTCAAGGTTAAATATCAAAAACAGTTCAAGCCAACTGCTTGTGGAAGATTTTCTGATTTTGTGTCCTCTGCCCACCTCCACTGTGTGTTAATTTGTGAGTAGGTCTGCTTGCATGGTTAAGTATTTGTGGAAATATCCATATGTGTGTGTGTACCCCTCTGTTTTTCTGCCTGCCTACATGTGTTGTGTCCGTCTGTCATGCCGTGTCTCCTGAGCCTCCACCGGCTCTCAGGCCTCCTGCACCCACCCTGCGCTCTGCCCTCTCTCCCTCAGACAGGCTGGCTCTGTGTCAAGAGCGTATGATTGTGTTTGAGTCATGCCAGGACATTAAGCGCGGCCGCTCTCCCACTCGTGGCCATGTCAACAACAAGCTGGCAACCTCGTCAAAGGTCAGAGGTAACATGACCTCACAGTTGGCACCTCTGATTGGCTCTGGTCTACTGTGTGATGAGGGAATGGATGGATCCTGTTTTAATGGCGTGGATCATTATTTATTCCATTCTCGTCCCGAGGGAAACGTGCTTTGTCCCAATTCCATGTTACGTACTAATAGTACTGAGTATCAACTGGGAATGGGTGACAATACAATATTAACATTTATCGACTTTCAGCAGAATAATGAAATCGTTATACAAATTTCTTATAATAATTATTCCATGCAAGCTGCAATTAAAAACTTTTTAAAAAAATGTAACTAAAATGTGAGTTTGGTGGAACACAGTTCATTGCTTTCAATATCATATTGATTATTTTATATGATTTGATATATGATTTTGCCTATATTTTCCATATTGTGATGTATTTTTATATTTAATAATCAAATAATATTATTATTTGCAGTAGGTACAGAAGAAATTAATGTACTGTAGTGTACTGTTTTGTAGTAAAGGGAAATAATTAGTGATGTGCGCCAATGGACGTCAATCAAACTGCAACTTTGGGACGCTACAGCCAGTTTTCCCAGAAATTATTACTTTTTTGTTGTCTGATGTGTTCCAGAAATGCCACAAGTGCCCAGTCTTTATTTAACAAATTGATCTGAATAGAATTAAATATAATTTAATTTAATTAGTATGTAGTATGGAATTGGGACACAGCTATGATTCCCCAGTAACATCACAACAAATATCCCCTGCTCGCTGTTGCAGGGATGAATTTGTTGCACGTTAACATTAGACAATAACAATTTTAGGAAGTTGTCCTGAAGAAAAGATCCAAATTTCTCTTTTTTGACTCTAACATTAACAGTAACAGTAAAAGGGAAATGGCGAAAGTGATTGAAAAGGCAACTTCAACGTAACATTTTGGCCGCTTTCTTCTCCTTCAGAGGAAGTAAAGCTGTCAACTGGATGAGCTCGTCAAAATTCAGCTACCTGCAGAACACCTGGAGTTAAACCGCTCAGTGGAGCAGAAATTACTTATTCAGATCTAGATAATGTGTGTGTGTGTGTTAAAAGTTGCAGTGTGAGTGGCTGTGCTATTGTCAGAAGCTTCCAGCGATAGCTTTTGGTTGGCAAAGATCCAGCAGCTTTAGGGAGGTCCCTTCGGCCTCCCACACACTACTAATCCATGTGAGTGTGCCTGTGTGTGTGTGTGCGCGCACATGTGTGTGCACGTGGACATTGTGTGCTTGACCTGAAGAAAGCTACAATGAACACTGTGTAGCATCAACTGCAAAGCTTCTTAGCCTGTGATAGGTTGAGACTGAGCCCACAATAGCACCGTAATACCACATCAGACACAGACAAACACACGCGCACACACACACACACACACACACACACACACACAAACACACACGAGAGAGAGAGAGAGAGAGAGAGAGAGAGAGAGGGGGATTTAGTGGTTTCATTAAAAGCAGATCTAGTTTGATTTACAAGCTCTTGAGTTGAGGTGAGACCCGGCCTCTGTGTCTAATCTCACATCTCTTTATAGGAATCTGTCTCTCACTCACAGTCACAAACACACTCTTCTCCGTCTCCCACACTCTCCCTGTACATGCTCTGTCTTCCTGTGCGGCCATCTGTAAATCCCCACCTCTCTGTCTCTGACACCATCACTGTCACTGTCAACGTGGCATCCCCACACAGAGCGAGTCTTCCCCGCTCCTTCCACCTCCACCCTGCGAGCCGCTCTGTTCCTCCAGTGTTCAGCTTCACTAAAGGGCTTTGTCAACACCCAGCCACACTGAGGAGACGCCATGTGGTTAGAAGAAGTCATAAATTAAAGGGTGAGGGAGAGAAAATGAGCGAGAAGCGAGAAAACACCCCAGTTTTGTTGGCTGCTGGCTGTAACTTCATATTTAGTGTACGGACATGAGATTGTATCAATCTTCTCATCTAACTCTCGGCAAGACAGCAAATTCAGCGCATTTCCCCAAAATGTCGAACTGTTCTTTTAAGGTGTCTTTAATTATCTCTATTATATATATATATTACATTATATCTTATCTATGTATCTGTAAATTGTTTTTCAGCACTAGCTAGGCTTAAAAAACATCTTCTTAATGTTTTGAATGCCCATTATACACATAATTTACATTTTTTAAGAATGAAATCCAGAAACAGTTCTCTTGCCTTGCTGTACCAACATTACTGTATCACCATCATAAAAATACACTATAACCAGTTATGTTAATTAGGTCATTATTTGAGCCAAGAAAGGTATTAATTAGCAAAAAAGAAAAAGTATAGTTGTATGCAGTAATGACAGTATGAACTATGTGCAGCAGTTATAGTAGGCAAGATATATAGTGCAGGTATAAATACAAGTAAAGGCAATAGTGAGACATTATATTAAGAAATAAACAGCTGGAGGTATGATATTGTTTATACACTATAGATCAGATATATACAGTACAGACAGTAATATAAATATGAATATACTAGTCAGATATACAGCAGTAAGGCGTTAGTGTACTTTCAAGAAAATCAGTTCTTCTTGTTTGTATGCACATTTGTGGAGCAAAGTGCTCCAAAATCTAATAAATTTATTTATGGGGAGAATTTGTGGTATACATTTAGGCATCAGCATGACAAACTTAATGTCCCACATCTCCTACAATGTCACAGAGAAGTAGGTCTCCAGTATCTTTCCAAAATTATGACATGAGGCTTATAATGAGGACAGAAGCTGTCTCACATTTTTCTCACATTTTGCAGTTTATCCTCAGCTGGCTGGGTGAACACGTCAGACTGATATAGCAGTGGTGGTCTGGCTCCGAGGAGAGCGCAGCTGATCTGAAAACAGCTGTTATGGTCAGAGACGTTTCAGAGCCAAGGCCTCAGTTTGACCACAGAGCGACTATAACCATGAACCCAAAGAGCAGCACAAAGACAGTTTTACATGCCAGCAGAACCACACACAGACTTACACACACTAACTACCTTAACCCTTTGTAGTTGTCTGTTGTAGGAGGTTATTCTTCTCAGTGCCTTAATGCTAACTTTTGTTGATGCTTTCTTTTATTATACCTTCCTTTCCTCTAACCTTTCTTTTGGATATCTTTAGATGTTAGTATTTTAAAACTGTTGGGCTGCAGACATTTTTTTAAAGCTGTTACGCTCTCCTTAATTCACCTTTTGCTAAGCCCCGCCCCCCTAGTTACTGTTGCTACGCCTGTCAAGCTTTCCATTCTAGCACGGCAGATACAGTTTACAATGATAACAGTAGCAGATTTACCACCTGAAATTCTAAGTAATTCTTGAAACAATGGGTCCCTGATTTCACACAGAGGTAAGCAAAAGCAGGATTTTAACTTCTGGCCAGTGACTGTCCATTTTGTTGGTTGAAATCACAGCTAAAATAGTTAGCTAATTAACTTTAGCATCAACTAAACGTGAGTCTCAGGACTCTTTTTAAAATGAGAACTGTGTAAAGGATGCTAAATATGTATTTGATGACTGACTAAAGCTACATGTCATGGAAATAGAGGTGCAGCATTGTTCTTATACTGCAGGCGACACTGAGATTTATTTATGTTTTACTGTACCTTGTAAAAGAATATTTAACTTTCAGAAGAGAAAAAACTTTGGGGATGTGGATTAACCGATGAGTTTGGCAAAAGTAACGCTATCTTGTGTAATGAGAGGAGAGTAAACTTCCCCAAATCCAATAAACTGCAGGACAAAGTCGCTAACGCTCTGATATACAGTAACCAGGACCAATGTCCACACAGTGGGTTATATTAAACAGCCCTGAAACGTTTCTTTAAACCCCACAAAATAATGTAGCTAATGAAACGCTCGGTTACTGCTGTATGTAGTAAGCTAGGTTGCCGGGCATGCAAACGTTTGAAGCTTACGTTACAGCAGACAAACACACTGTTTTATGCATTCATTACACTTTTGCTCTTATGTTTTAGGATTAGGAAATGCTAAAACAAAATGTGGAGATATTCAAAGCTTGACAGGCCAAGTCACAGCTGCTACGCTATGACTAGAGACATGCTGTTTGGGTTAGGGGTTTAGTGGGTTTTCTTGGCTTTAACGCTCAGCCCTGTAATAATAACTTGAACTTGTCAGGGGAATAATGATGTGAATAAACAGTATCTTGCAGTCTTACAGTTGACCATGTTTGCCTAGCATGATTGCTGGATATTTATGTTCGTGTTTCTCTTTATTTGCCATTTGTCACATTCTCTTGTTTGTACTGTACATTTTTTTGTTGACCTTACCTTCCTAGTTTAATTTGATTTCCGTCTGTTCCTCCTTATATCAGTTTGTTTCTCCACCTTTGCCTTTTCCCAGCTATCTGTCCCTCACTCGTTTTCTTATCATCTTTTTTTTCTTTTTCATAAACTCTCCTCCCCTTCCTTAAGGTCTCGTCCCTCCACTCCTCTTCCCTGCTTGACCTCTTGCTTCCCTCCACCCCGTCCTTTTTGCTGTTTCCACATGAGTGATGTGTTGCATGTGTATCTCTCACAGACAAAGATGAGTGCAGCAAGGACAACGGCGGCTGCCAGCACGAGTGCATCAACACAGTGGGCTCTTACGTTTGTCAGTGTCGCCATGGCTTTGTACTGCATGAGAACAAACATGACTGTAAGGAAGGTGGGTTTCACGTACATTCACATCAGCACACACACTGGCATAAAAACATCGGAGTGCACATGCACGTGCTGCCACATTCACACAAGCATCGTTCATCATACAGCCCTTACTTTGTGTATCCACATCATAGTCCACATGACAACAGACTGGTCCTTTCCATCTGAGGATTGTATTTTCTTTTCATACATACATTTCCACACTTGGAGCCTGCAAGCAGAGCTGTAGACTTGAAGCACATCAAGTTACAAAGGTGAAGACTAGAGAAATGACTTTGACTTGAGGGCTGTGAGACTTGACTGACTTGAAACTTGAAAACATTCAAGTGTCAAGCTGTGACCTGGTAAAATCCTGAAACACCAAAAAAACAAACAAAAACAAAAGTGTCAGGCAGGCTTGAGGTTTACCATCATGCCTTGAATAATTAATTATTCTAAATTAATTAAAATGAATTGCTGTCAGCTATTAACACAGCTTGGAAGAAAAATGTTGAAATGCTGTGTCATTGTAATACTCAGCATTTGGATACCTAAAAGATTTTCATTATTGACTTGGAATTTTCTTAGGATGACTTGTGACTTGCTTTGAAAGACTTGCAACTTGACCAGGACTCGCTCTGAATTACTTGAGACTTACACTGAAAGACCTGAGACTTGGCTTGGACTTCAAATTCTCAAATGACTCAAGACTCAAATTGGACTTGATAAAAACAGTGCTGGTTGCTAGTCACTATAGCTCTGTTCACTGAGACTTGACTTGGACCTGCCCCTTAAGACTTGAGACTTACTCCGAAAGACTTGAAACTTACTCTGAAGGATTTGAGACTTGACTTGGACGTGTGTCAAATGACTTTTGAATGGACCTGGACTGGCCCTAAATTACTTGAGACTTATACTGAAAGACTTGAGACTTGACTTGGACTTAAAGGACTTGAGATTTACTTTGAAAGACTTGTGACTTGACCTGGACTTGCAGTAAAGTACTCGAGACTTACTCCGAAAGACTTGAGACTTACTCTGAAAGAATTGAGACTTGACTTGGACTGGCCCCAAAAGACTTGAGGACAGCTCTGATTGCTAGTCAGTGTGTGTGAGCAACAGAAACACAGAGAGGGGAAAAGGTTTCAGTTTGACAGAAAACATTATTTATTAAAAAGCTGTTAGCCCATTCCCATCTGCACACACACACACAACTGTTGAATTGACATATTATACTCAACTCTTTGAAGTTGAACTCTTGAACGTGTACACACACACCCCACATCAATACACACATACACACCTCACTAAAGGCTCCCTGTGCTGCTCATAAAAACACTCATGTTTCAAACATCTGGGAGCTTGAAAGCTTCCCATGTAGCGCTGTCTTCCTGTGTGTGTGTATGTGTGTGTGTTTGTGTGTGCATTAGACCAGCTTGACCCAGTAACCTTGCAGAGTCATGCAAATCCACATTCCCATCACACACAGCTTGTGTCCGTGTGTGGTTGTGTACATACAGACTGTATGTGCGTGTGAAAGTTTCAACATGTGGAGGATGATGATGGACATTTGGATGATGTGAAATGTGCTGTTAACATGTTGAATTAATATAAAACATCACCATTTAGTGAAAGTAGTCACCTGCCAGAAGTGTGTAACACTATGAGACACCAGCTGTGGAAAAGAAAAGAAAGCAAGAAAGACAAAAAAACTTAAAATCAGTATTCTTTATGGTCTCAGGGATCTCGTTCTCGATCTTTTTCTTGAAAGGAAGACATCTGTTAAGCTTGAAACTGTTATTTAATTAATTACTGGTAATATTGTGATGCTGTAGCATTGTAAACTATTACATTTCCTGTTACAGACAATAACTTGATAATGTGAAAACACAACTGTGGCACAAATTATTGTCAGAGCTTAAATCTGTATCATGCACATAGCTAGACTAACTTAACTTAACTGCACAAGGTGGTGTGAGGGTCTTCTGTAACTATAGTGTGTGTGGAATATGACATCTGTATTTAATACTTTGCCTGTTAGAAAACTCTCCTTTACATGTATACATGTAAATCCATCCATCTCATTCTGTACGTGGGTTCAGTTTGTCTGACTCTAAATAAAAACTGTCACTCTTGAATACATCTTGTTGTCTTGTGCATGCCTCCTGCCTCCCATCACCTTCATTAAGCCAGGGCATTCATTTAACTCACACACACACACACACACACACACACACACACACACACACACACACACACACACACACACACACACACACAAATGCCACGTGTGGCTGTGAGGGAGAGCTTTTGGTGCTGCTTTTAGCTGATACAAACTCTCCAGGAGGAAAGCAGTCGAGTCCAACTTCAACCAGTGAGAGTTGCTACACAGTTGGCAGCATGCTACACTATTAGCCCACAGCTGATGTGTTGACATGAAGTACAGTACTAGATTTATAGTTAGTCAGTTGTCCATCATTGATAACTGAAGCCAAGCTGCATTGCATTGAGGGATTACATTGCTTCTCAAAGTGAAATTATTTTTAGTGTGAAAGGCCATAGCATATGATTCACATCATTTTCATATTCATCGAATCATTCATACAATGTATCGAAGCATCTGAACTCGTTATGTTTCTCCATTAATGTATTCAGGGTTTTCCTTTAATTTGTCACTTGACTGTCGTTGCTGAACTCATCCAGAATGGTTCCTGAATCCTGGATGTGAATTGATTCAAATGGTTGGATGCATTAACAATGCGCAATCTCTAACTGTGGCCTGCTAGGAGCTGAATTTTGAGCTCAATAATTAGATGGATCCAATGCTACACATCCTGTGTTTTTAGCATCCATTTCCTTAACATCCAATCACCAATGGTTTAGATTTTAGATAGCAGTATTTGCAACGAGTACTGTGTTTTGTAGGAATGGTGTCTGAATGTAACAATATGCTTTTGTGTCTATAAATACAGATCACATTCAAGGTTCAAATAACATCCAGAATAATAACTTAATTTCACCGTAATGGATGGCTTTTACTACTACTGTTACTACAAATAGATATTTTTTGTCTTTTGGTTCTTTGTGTGCTATACTCCATCAATGCAAAGTACATAAGGCTGACTGTAGCAGCGCGTTGCGTGCATGTGTTCATGTGAAATTCACACTGAACAAGTCATCAGGATGTGTTTCTTTGAAATCTTTTCTCTCACTTTTGGTTCTCTCGTTTCTCTCCTTCCTGTTCCCTTTCCATTTCCTCTGACCTTTTCCTGTGCAGCCATGATTTTAACTTCCTCCCTTATGTGTGTGCTTGCGTGTGTGTGTGTGTGTGTGTGTGTGTGTGTGTGTCCAGCTGAGTGTGAGCACAAGATCCACAGCCCCAGCGGGACCCTGAGCAGCCCTAACTGGCCAGACAAGTATCCCAGCCGTAAGGAGTGCACCTGGGACATCACAGCCACGCCGGGACACCGAGTCAAGATAGTAAGTGTGCTGAAATCAAGCAGATTTCTCTTTCACTCTTTAAACCCTTTAGCATTATTGGCCTCCTTCCCTTTCTCATAACAATATATTATTCTTTCTGTGGGGTCATATTGTATGTAAAAGCCTCAGGCTGCCCTCCTCCCTTCTTGCTTCATGATCTCTCTTTCCCATGTTCCACTTATGAAACCCAAATGTGAATGGGGGGAGAAAGTGCACGTTTGTATATTCGGGCTAACTGCAAGCGTGTGCTCATGCGTTAGAAAGAAGCCTTGGGCAGTGGCCATCTGTGTCTTTCTGTCTGTGTGTTTGTATGCGTGCATTTAACCTGCTTGTGCACACACATGCATGCCTTTGTGCATGTAAGCATTTATGTGTCACCACAGATAGTCGTCTCCACATTTTTTGAGTTACTGCAGATGTACGTATTTAGGAATAAACCAATATATTATGCTCAGCTGTGTGCATTATGTGTTGGTTGAAAAGTTCCTAGTCTGATTTGCATGGTTATTTGTCTGAAGTGAGACACTGTTTTCGAAACTGTCTGCTACATGCTACATGCTCACCGGTAGTATGCAGTATGAAACTGTTAAATTGATTTATTTTGAAGTATGCTAGGCCAGGCTTAGACAGTTTCCGGTTTTGATAAGTGGAAGTAAACAATAGTACGGCTAATGGCAAACCACAAGCTCTGAAAACGAAAAGTGATAATACTACATGCTACATTTTGGCCAAATCAGTACGTACTGCTAGTATAGTAGGCGGTTTCAAAAACAGCAAGAGAGAGAGGAAGGATAAAAATAATCTCAGCTTCTGCGACAGTATGGTGTTTGGCTAACAGCCTTAGCTTTGATGCAAATGGAGTTTCTCCTGACTCAGGTGCATTCACAGAAGATGCTCAGCGCCGTTTGCAAGCTCATCTTGCAGAGGTGATAGTGGTCTAGACATACACACACACACACACACACACACGCTTGTACTTCTATACTTGTGAGGACCCTTATTGGCATAAAACTTTCCCTAGCCCTAACTTTAATCATCACAACTACGTGCCTAACCCCAACGCTTTCCCTAAGAACGTAGTCTAACCTTGATGCTAAAACCTAGTGTAACCATCAAACAGCCCTTTGAAGAAGTGAGGACCAGACAAAATGTTGTCGCGATCTAGCCCTAAGTGTTTTCATACACTTGCTTTTTACGGACACGGACACATAGACAACCAGCTGCATTATTCGCATACTGGCTTTCATGTTTTGTACCTGGAGGATTATAAAGTACATGTACTAGGGGGCAGATCAGGGCCATCTGTGACACGACACCAAGACGTTGTCCTCGAGAACTGCTAAATGTGCGCGACGTAAACATATAAATCTACACATGGTGACTCTTGAGGAGGTTACATTGTTAGCTCTATGATTTTGTCTTCAAAACATTTCGCCATTATTGTTGTCATTTGTTTAGAGTCAGCTGCTAACCTTACTCCACATCCTGATATGCTGCTCCCACTGTTCATGTGCTTATTTGCTTATTTGTGTCATTAATTTCTGAGGATGCATGCAAGCAGGAACGCAAAATATGTGTAGTTAAAAGCATTAGCGTTGCAACTAACAATTCTTTTCAATAGTGATTGATCTTCATGATTCATCAATTAATCATTTGGTCTATAAAATATCAGAAAATAGGGAAGAATGCTAATCACGATTCCCTAAAGCCCGAAGTGACGCATTCAAACTGCTTGTTTTGTTCGACCAACAGTCCAAAACCTAAAGATAATTAGTTTAATATCACATAAAGTCCTCACATTTAAGAAGCTGGAACTAGGTGATGTTGGCATTTAAGCTTGAAAAATCACTTCTTACATTTTTTAGTCCATTCATTTTCTGTCAGTCAACGAATCAATTAATCAGCTAATCTAAAATGCCTGTATATCTCGATCCTGGTCCTCACAGAGATACAAGTTCAGGAGCGCACATGCTCACACTCACACAGCGTGCTTCAGATAATCCTCCTAAAGTCCACTCGTGTTGCCATGCAAGTAGTGTCACACACACACACACACACACACACAGTGCAATGTTTATACTATGAACACACTCCTCCTGGTCTAGACACACAGTCAAGTGCACACACACATAGACACACACACACACACACACACAGTACAGTCTGTAGTCCTGCAAAGTATCTGGATTTGGCTCCGCACCTCACTTCCACTCTGCGGCCACACGCTGAGCTCGCTGCAGGTTATCAAAATTGATAATCAACTGATAATCTCTTGTCGCTGCTTACGTAACTGAAAACACAAATTACATCATCAGCTATGATAACACATTTAGTAGTTTTTGCACCCGTGTTGAATGTGTGACTACATGTGATTTACACACAAATGCACACAAATTTGGGAAATTTGTTCTTGTGTGTGTGTGTGTGTGTGTGTTGAGATTAGCATGGGTGCTCTCTGTAGCCACAGTAATGACATCACAGCGGGATAAATTTAATACCAGAAATCTGAGCATAGACATGAAGGTCATTCTGTTATTGCGTCTTCACTCTCTGTCTGTCAGACACACACACGCACACACACTGAATTCTTATGGGAGTAGTAAACAGATACACAAACCAGCGTCTCGCCCGAGCTACATCTTGAAGCCATCACGACCCCAGAATCAAACACTTCCCCTCTCCGTAACGGCATCCTCACATCAGCCCACCTTCGCTCTCCTCTCTCCTTCCGCCTGGTTGGTAGAAATCAATGCGGTGTGGTGTTGTTTTTTTTTTTGTGGTGGCGTGATGGAGCACGGCTCGGGAGACAATCAAGAGAGGTGAGGGACTGTGTGTGTGGGAGAGAGGCCTGCAAGGTGTTATGACTAAGCGCACGGTGACTTGATTAGATTATGAATCGTGACACTGTGTACATGCATGTCAGTGTGTAGGCAAAGAAGGAGGGAGGCAGGGGTTCTGCTCTGTAGTATTAAAAGCAGAATAGGAAATGCAAATATATTTATTTTGGTTTGAAAGAGTTTTTAATGTGTGTAACACTGACTGAAGAGCCTGAAATATGATTTAGTTTGTCAGCATCTCTACCAAAAGTGTCTCATATTGTAGCAATTCATTAAGTTATTGGTGACAGACATTTTGGTTAATATATTTTTTTCATATTAATAATGGATCACAGGATTAAATGTATCTTTACAGCAATTTTCAGTTCATTGTGTTGGTTTTCTGGCCCGTAATTTTACTGTTCTGGTTCACTCTCACCGCTGTCATTGCGTCGTTTTTTGGGCCATTTCCTGATGAAAAGCTCTAAAAAGTCACTGTGCGCTACCTTCTCTGCACCAAACGGCTGACAGACAAACTTAAGTGTCTAGCTGGTGGCCATAGTGGAGCATTTAGCAGCTAAAAAGCCAGATCATTTTCTCAGGAGTTGGTGGGGACCAAAACAGAGCTAAAAAAACAAAAGAGTGAATATTGGACTCACAGTCATCAGGCGGACACAAACACGACTCCAAATGAATGATAATGTTTGTCTGTTTGCTAACGAGTTTGCCACATCAGCTTACATGGTGGTCAGTGTTGTGTTAAGTTTGTTTATGTTTTCCCCAGGTTGCCAAAACGTTATTGCAGGTTTAATTCAAGACTTGTTGCTCAGTAAAGCTTAGTAAAGTTTTCTACATTAATTCTGAACTCAGGTGTGCCTTGTTGCTCAGAGACACAAGGGAATGTCTCACACATTACGAACGAATGCTCTAACAAGGGATCCACTCTCTTCTCCTTTTCACTCTGACTTGCCTTCTGACTGCCTTTCATTGTCGTTGCTCTCTTTTACACCTTTCTTCTTTCCCCTGAATCATGTCATGCATACGTGCATATAGCTTTAGTACATACATTTGCGGCTTTGTTGAAATTGTGAACAAATGGACACTAAGGACATCACCAAGAAGCCTCGCAGCAGTCTCTCAATTCTGCTTCATTGCTTCACCCAAAAAACTTTACTGCACGAAACGGGGGAGCAGGCCACGGACCATCCAGTGCAGACAGAGCTAATGTCAGCAGAGTTGGGATTTTTCTGGCACAACTTCAACTACTTCTAAGGTGCATGGAGAAGAGAAAAAGTCTGATGAGGTCAAAACTATAGCATCACTTGTAGCTTTGACCTCTTCAGAGGTTTCTGCACTCGGTGGAACAAGTGAAAGATTATCAACGTAGTTTTATCTGTGGTGCTCGAAGCATTGAATGTGCTTGTGCCTTCTCAGAAACAGTGTCCCATTTATTCTGGATAATCCAGGGATATCAGCTTCAAAGGTTTTCACTGGAACTACTTTCTTACAAAGAAATAGTCCCTATAAAAACATGTGGACAGCGAGGTCAACGGTTAATCTTTCAACACCCACTCATATTTCACTCAGCGACCTCTCACCCTCCCTGTCTCTCTGCCTCCACCTTTCCAGACCTTCAATGAGTTTGAGATCGAGCAGCATCAGGAATGTGCATATGACCATCTGGAGGCCTTTGACGGGGACAGTGACACGGCAGCCATCTTGGGTCGATTGTGTGGCAGTAAGATCCCGGAGCAGCTGGTCTCCACCGGCAACAAGATGTACCTCCGCTTCATTTCTGACGCCTCAGTACAAAGGAAGGGCTTCCAAGCGACACACTCCACAGGTGTGTGTCTGTGTGGAAGCACATTTAAGTGTTTATGTATGTTGCAATAATATCTCACTTTATGTGCATCACTGTGTGAGTTTTTGTGTCTGCAAAGAGCCTCACTCACAGTCACCAGCTTGGATCTTTTGAAGTTTGAATAGTTTTTTTTAAGAGCAATATCGCCCTCTAGTGGTTCACAGCAGCACACACACGATGAAACGCATTCATGAAGTCTGACTTGAGTTTATTGACTGTCTGGGACAAAGCAAAATCTACCAAATGCCTAATTGTTCAGATTACAAATGTCACTCTTTCCTAATCCTGTGTCTCTGCAGAGTGTGGAGGTCGTCTGAAAGCAGAAGCTCGTCAGAAGAACCTCTACTCCCACTCCCAGTTTGGAGACAATAATTACCCGGGTCACACTGACTGCGAGTGGCTGCTGACGGCCGAACAGGGCTACGGCATCGAGCTGAGCTTCATTACTTTCGAGGTAGAGGAGGAAGCTGACTGTGGTTATGACTACATCGAGCTGTACAACGGGTACGACGCCAACTCACATCGACTCGGTCGCTTCTGCGGTTCAGGGGTAAGACTTTATGTTCTTATGAAAGCCTTATTTTGCATGTGACTGTTAAAGGACTACACCAATGTTTTGCATGTTTTGATCCTTAACTACAATTTCATGTGTAGGCTACTAGACATTTTTACTGATCGTATTTAGCCATTAGTTTTTATTCATTTACACTTGGTATGAAAATCTAGAGGATTCCTCTAGTGATATCTTTTTAAATTATTTTTTATATATTTTCTTTGTCAACAAATCCCATGAAAATACCAAAACCAAAACAATGAATTGATTTCACTAATAAGTTGTTTTTTATAGCTCCATTGTTGTCCCAAAAACTATTAAAAACACATCAATGAGCCACAGGTTTGCACTTGGTGACATGTTCCTTCATTACAATGATCAATGGCACTGTTTTTCATTTTGAGTTGATCCCACATATACCGTCCTGCTGCCGTAAATACTCACTAGAGCACCAAATGTGTATTAATCTGCAGGTGAATTTAGTCCCCAACAAATGCCCGACTTAGTCCTGTTTGAGTATCGTTTACTATAAACTACAGTACCCAGTTTCAAGTTTCAGTTACAGAATGAATGAAAACTATATGAACTTCTAAATGTCTGAGAAAATGCTTCACATGTGTCGCTATCTTCCCCTTCCTCAGCCCAGGGAGGGGATTTACTCGCCCGGAGGTGCTATGCTGATCCGTTTCCATAGCGACGACACAATCAGCAAGAAGGGCTTCCACATCCGCTACACGAGCACCAAGTTCCAGGAGAGCCTTCACACCAGGAAATGACCTCACACGTAGCCCGTGACCTCTGATCTCTGTGCAGCCACCGCCACTGTTACCCTGACCTTCACCATGGCAATGAGAACAGTACAGCCTGTCCCCTCTTCTCGGACCCACAGACAGACGTGGACCGCTCGCCGGCCACGGGAGGAAGACGATACTTAGGTGAACATTTGTCTCCCTCTGTGGCTCCACACAGGTCATCGCACTCTGAGATGGGACGGGGGAAAACAATGAGATATCAATACGAGCTTCAACAAATTGTGGGGAAATACGCTGACGATCGAGGGAGCCATTTTTTGTGGTGGAGATGGTTTTCAGTTTCTGGACATCGAGCCACCCTCAGTGTGGACAGAGGGTTGCTGAAGATCCAAATCAGTTTACTGAGACACTCATGGGTGCACAAATGCAAACAAAAGAGTAAAAAACACACACACAAACACACTAGATTCATATTCAGAATTATAAACTATGGATGCTTGAGGAACTAAGGAGCTTCTGCCTAAAAGAAAAATGCATCCAACACGGGAGTTTTGAGTCTTTTCTGACTCCTTGAACTGTGCGACTTACTGTGATCAGACGGCTGCTCATACATACCCACAGTAACTGAGAGGAAACTCTAAATAGACATTTTTATTGCCTTTGATGCCTGGGAACTGGTCTCTTCAACCCAGCTCAGAACGGCTGCAGATGATTTTATTTCACGTCTTATTGTAAAACACGTCGTGTTTACTGTATGTGTGTCTGTGTGTACAGAGAAAAGAACAAAAAACAAAAAGCTGAAGTCCGTCATTTGCCCCTTTTGCTTAAAGCTTATGCAGACGACCATCGTGGAATGGGGAAAAAAGAAATTTAAAAAATGCAAATGGAGAATTTCCAAATGATCTGCGATGTTAATGTTAAGCCTTGCGTTATGTTGTGTGTGCTGTTTTTTGAGTTTGCACCATCTTGTAACAAACTGTCATGGATGTTTCCACCTTACCACCCTCCCAAAAGAAATCATGAGATTTTATTTTTATTTTTTTTTGTGGATATCGGAAGGGAATATTTTCACAGCTGTCGGCGGAGTGACACGATTCTGACTGAAGGAGAGATTCCCATGGTGCTAAAAATAAAAATACACAGAATGACAGATGACTGCGGATGTAAGTAAAGGTTTTCAATGCGAGACACAGTCAGCGTGCAAACAGCACACTGCATCAACAGCACTAGTCCTGTGGAACTACAATATTGCCTTAGAACCAAAATGTATGCTATCGGAGGTCGCTCCTATGCTCTTGCACAGGTGTCTTGTGTCAGCGGAGTGTTTTTGAGGTTTTTTGGCAGCGTATTTCATTTGTTTGGAGATCTTGAATGGTTTTATTGTGGAAAAAACAAAAAAACGAAACATGGGAAATGTAGTCTGTGTGTGAGATAGAGTGTCAATGGTGCATGTGTGTTTGTGTGTCATTTTTGTAGCTGCTCTCAGAGATACATACACACACACGCTTACACATCCGCAAATACACACCTCATTTGTGTGCATTTTCCCGAACGTGTCTGAACACACACTTCCCTTCTGTATATTTGGAGCGTGGAGAGCAAAGTGCTGTAAAGCTGAAGGAATATCAAGGTGCACACAGGTTGCATCATTTCTGTGTTAAATGCAAACGTGTAAGTGTGTGTTATAGGAGATTTATAGAGAAATAATGTGTGTGTATGTCTGTAAAGTGTATGTTTTTAAGTTGAATCATTCATTGCTGTACGTGCCAAGCTCCAGGTGACCCTGATCCACTGTAGTCTTTGTTTTATCATTCCACCTCTGTGTCTGTAGTTCAGAGACACTGACATGACGTCCTCTGCATCAGTCATTAAAATACACACAGGTAAAAACTACACGCATCTGTGTTTCATGGATTATTGCTACGTTTTGTGAATTAATTAACGTTTGACTTGACGAGACAACAAGGACTGTGCCGAGTGCCAAATATTGATCCATAAATCAAATCCTGGCATTTTCCCTTTGCGATAATTAGTGTTTTCTTTCACACGATAATTATATTCTGAAAGCACATTTGAAGGTATTTAATGGCTCAGATTATTTGCATACAAAGTTTGTTGTAATTTATTCCACAGATTCAGTCACAGTCCATGGCAAAGGTGTAGCTAAAGAAGCCACTGTAAAAAAAAAAAGTTTCCTGTCTGCAGTTGTTTCTATCGCTTTAAAGCCTATTATTCTATGTCTACAGCCATTTTATGTATTTTGCTGTGGAGTCTGGAGTGTGCGATTAGAGTAAATAGAGACATTTTCAGTGTTAAATTACAATCAATTTATAAATTGACACATTTTGGGAAATATGCATATTCGCTTTCTTGCCGAAAGTTAGATGAGAAGATCGATACCAATCTCATGTCTGTACGCTAAGTATGAAGCGACAGCCGGCAGCTAGTTAGCTTAGCTTAGCATAAAGACTGGAAACGGGGGGAAACAGCTAGCCTGGCTCTGTTCAAAGGTAAAATATGCCCACCAGCACCTCTAGCTCACTAAGTTTTGACATGGTGGTTTTTGTACATATTAAAAAAACAAGACAAAACATGTTGAATAGTGAGCTTTAGAGGTGCTGGTAGATTATTTTGTGACTCTGAAGTTTTAGTTTCTGTTATTTCATTTATTTATATGTGAATGTGTCACATTGTTTTCAGCTTTAACATTATGCTGCAACGCTGTAATTTAAAGCAAAAAAATAAAAAATTATCCAACTCAAAGAGACACAACAGGAGCTCTGATCGCTCAGCCGATGACCTCTGACCCCACACATGACTCCAGCAAATACAGAACAGCTGATCAATCAGATCTCCTGTTGCTGGTCTGATCATTTTTTAATGCAAATTTAATACATTTGTAATTTCTTTTTTCAGTTTATAAACTAATTACAATTAAACACTGAAAATGTCTCTGTTGGCACCATCCAGACTCCATATAAAATCCCATACTGTAGGTACTGCCATTATGATATATAGTTATAACTATATAGTAGTTATAATTATGAGTCCTAGAAGAATATCAATATGCATCAAGGCTTTAATCATTTTAGGCTTGTAACAACAATAATGTTGCTTTACTTTTGACTTTTGACCCATTTTAAACACCACAGCTTGGTGGTATCTTGAGGCTAAGCCACTTACCTTTATAGGATCAGCTGATGAGCTTCAGCTGTCACACATTGGTTGCAACACACTTCCAGCTGTTTGCTGCCACTGTCATACAACCAGTTAACCACCAGAGGGCGCTCAGTATGAGCTTTTTCAAAGGTCAGTGCTCTGAAATCTTCAACTGTTTCCCACCAAAAGTGAGCGTTTATAGTGATTTTACTTAAAGTGATTGGTTGTAGGTTTTTCATGATAGCTTGACCTTCTCCGAGATTAATACAGAACGTTGATCGAACATGTGTAAAACTCATAAATGCCTGTTTTGAGGTGAAACAATACTTTTAATTTGAACTCTTATTATGGGAGCAAGGCTCTGGAGTGTTCATATTGTATATTCATGTTGAATTAACACCATATATTTTAGGACTGGGTCAGGTTGACATGGTCAGACTGTAGTTTCAGTGTTTGTCTGGCCCTCTAAAGCTGCAGCAGTGGGTTAGACTGTGCCAGTGTTTTAACTTTGGCTCCATCTACAGTTCATCCAGAGAACTGCAGTCAGACTGCTGTAACCATTGCTGCATGTTTAGGCCAAGCTTAAGGACCCAAATTAGAAAAAACAAACAACTTTTCTTCATTAAAAATGACACGAACATAAAGCAGACTTCAAGTACTTATTAAAAGCCTTTCAACCCTGATGAACAAGGTTCAAACCGGTCTGTTTTTTTAACTCATGAACAAGCCATGTAACCTATAAAGACTTTTCATGATAACTTATATACTCCTATAAAAGTTCTTTGTCTTAAGATTACAACCGTTTTTTTCTTCAAGCGCACCTTTGTGGAAAAAGTGGGTGAGCACACCACTCTTTTTCTGGACTTGCATTGAACAATTACTAAATTATTTAGAGCAGCAACTAACAATTATTTTCATTATCGATTAATCTCCTGGTTATTTTCGCAATAAAGTGATTCAGCGTCTGTCCATGAACTGTTGGAGGAAATGCCTATCACAAATTCCAAGGTTACATATTCAGATATCTTTCTTTGTTAGTTCAAGAAGCAAGATGTTCAGTTTACTTATAAGACAAAGAAAAGCATCAAAGCATCACATTTTAGAAGCTGGAACCAGGAAAAATGACTCAAACCTTTAAATGATTATCAAAATAGTCCCCCAGCGTCAACAGTTCATTAGGAACTATTTTCTTGAACGAAAATAATGAAATGAGGTTGAACTGACCATTTAAACTTTTTTAACTCACATCCACAACTGCTGAGTCTAGTCACACACCATGAGTAGGGCTGCAGGTAACGATTATCTTCATTACTGATTAATCTACCAATTATTTTCTCCATTAATCCCATGGTCTATATATCCATCACACGTTCCCAAAGCCCGTGGCTATGCCTTAAAATGTCTTGTTGTGTCTGACTAATTTACTATCACAGACAACTACGAAAAGCAGGAAATATTCACATTTGAGAAACTGAAACAAGTGAGTTTTCTATTTCTATTATCTACTGAAAATAGAAAATGAAATCTGGATGAACTGACCATTTAAAGATTTTTAGCATCTATGACTGCTGAGTCTGTGCTTACACAGTCTACTGATTCTGCCTACAGTTCCCACAATGCACTGTGTCTACACTGTTTTCCCTTCTCTTTTATTTCTGGTTTTCAGAGAAGTGAAAACCAGAAATAAAAGAAGGGAAAAGCTCAGAATTCCCAACACGAACCCAACATTTTTACATTAATACCACACTTGAGACTCCAGGAACCTGTTAATAATTTTAAATCGATTCCTCCTAATAAACTGGTAACTGTGATGAGACTGAAAAGTTCATTCTTGACTTTCTTTGGAAACAGTGGTTGACAAAACAGTCTCACTACAAAATCTACAATTTAAAGACAACTGGGCGTATTCCACCTGCGGAGGAAGATCATGTGATGTGACTGAAAGCTCCAGAACAGCTACAAATGGACCTTGTGGTGAGATTGTTTTGTCTACTTTGGTTTCCAAGGCCAAGAACCTTTAAGCTAACATGGACAACAAAAGCCCTTAAAGTGCTCGGAAAAATGGAAATTTCAACATCTACAATTCCCTGACAAACTTGGCCAACTTCATCCGCTGAGGAAGATCATGAGGTGATATGACTGAAAGCTCCAGATCGGATACTAAATGTGTTGTTCTGTCATGTGCACGTGAGGGGTGAGTGTGCAGCTCATTTTGTCCAAACATCGTTTTTGGTCACATAGCATCTTTAATACCACCATTATAATAATTAGGATATCAAAAGTATCGAGTATACATACATCATTTGCATTGCGGTACACAAATCTGAGCTGATTTATGTTTTTATATCTTTCATTCGTTGTTCTCAGGATCAACCTTTATTGTCTGGACATTGTGCTGATACATTGAATCGTCCTGAAGAACTTGACGCTATTTCAGGATGGAGAACATTTAATCGGACATGTATTGTTAAGTAATATAAAAAGTTTTCGATATTTCCAAATGTAACTTGAATCCTATAGTCTACTACTTTCCAATACCAATAGTCAAGAATCTTGATATAAGCCAAACTAGAGTCCATGTCACCAAAATCAAAGTACTTCAGGTAGGTTTCTTCACCTACAGTGGTCTTGATATTCTGTAGTTTTTCTTCTCTTTTTTGCAGTAAAGTTCTTGAAGCTGTGGGAACAGTCTCTTGAAGCCATGCCTGTTTTTGTAACAGTCCCAGTAAATGGATTCTCAGGAGTCTGAAGATGTGTGTGTTTACGTGTGTGTGTGTGTGTGTGTATTGGTTGAGGAAAGTGAGGGTCAAAATGGTGAAACACCTCACTTCCTCTCTCCTCCACCACCTTTCACGGTCTCAGTCTGTGCTGCCTGTCAGACGCTGGTGATGGAGGCCAGGCAGTTCGATGACTTCTGGAGTTTCTCAGGCTGTGTGGTGGGGGGTTCTGGGATGGCGCGAAAGCTGAATGGCAGTCCGATACTACTGGTGCCAATGTGGCCGGGGCTCAGCGCTGGATTCTGCCGTCTATTGCTTTCCACTATGCTGGATGTGTTGGATGCAAGGCTTTCACGCGTCCTGCACAAGAGACGACATACAGTCAAGTGTTTGCTTTCAGACTATATTATGAATCAAAATACCCGATGAAAAAAAAATCTCATATTGTATATAGCGTAAGTGGTGCTTGGCTAAAAAGAGGAATACCACTAAAACATAATTGAAAGTATATTTTGCACACTGAGGAAAAAAGCAGAAACATTGCAGTTAATGTAGTTAAAAGAAAAGGTTTCCTTCATAAAACAATAAGTTTTACAAATAAGCACAAAAGCTTTTTTTATGTCATTCATTCTCAAAAATACATAAAAATACATAGAAAAAGAAATCATAAAAATAGATTAAAGCGAATTTAGAAGTCTAAGTACAAGCCTTAAGCATTTTAAGAGTTGATAATTAATTAAATCATATTAATATAATACTTTAATAATATGTGGCACATGTTCAATATGTATTATATAATAACTTATGCGACATTATTTATTCCTCATAAATTTAAGCCCAATATTTATGTCTAAAAAGTACAATGACTACACTTTCTCAGGAGCCTACATATGTAGCATTTCTTATAATGTGTATTAAATTTTCCACATGAAGACCAGCCTGTGAAAACAGTTGTATGATGTCTTCTGTGTCTCTGAAGGGAGGTTTCCACAATCCGAAAAAAAAATAACCCAGATGATGTCATCAGGGTTATTTTCTCTTATCTCAGATCGAGACTTCACATGTTTTGAGAGAAAGCTTGTGTTACAAACTGGGGGTGAGGAGCCTGAAAGACAAGCGTTTGTAACAGGTAGGAGGGTCTAAAGACAAATGCTATTGAGTTGCATTATGGGAAGTGTAGGATCCAGCAAGCTTAACCCACACTAGGCAACACAAGTCAGGATATCTCGGCCTCTGCTGCTTTGATTTGGACTATTCTTTTTTTAAATCTCTCTCTCTCACAAGTCCAAAAACTTTACGGAAGTGCAATATTAAATTGGAGGAATTCCCCTTCTGGTTACTGTCTGGTAAGTCATGCTTAGATGGTTCATAAGTGATTCACCAACAAGCAGAAATAGCTAGCTAGTACATTTGTTTGTCTGATAAACAGTTGTTTATATAAAGTTGAAACTATTCATCTCATGTTAATGTTTTTTATCCATTTGTCATTTGCTTTAGCTGTTTTATATGTACACAACATGAATCTATAAATTAGATGAAATATATTGCAACAGTCTGTTATAATCTGTTACTATTACAGCCATTTGTTGCCATCAAGACAAAGGAAATACAACCATGACACTGCAGCATATTGTGAATTGCCAATTCATTTAAATACCATTCCAGTTATTCAGACACCAACCAACAGAATTAATAAACTATTGGAATACTACAAATGTATTGATTGTTTAGCATGAAACAGGTGGTAATGCTATATATTTTGCAGACTTTCCTGTTTGCAATCAAATACGTCAGAATCTGTGAATCAAATTTAATTTAACAATAAAGTGTGTGCTTTACACGTAATAACCTAACCCCACAGCCAAGTCCAGGGTCGTGCGAGTGAGGAGTGTGAGCATAACACCACTGCGCACCTCTCATACAAACCCAGATATGTCAAGTCTTAGGTGGATTCTGCTCTCAGAAATGTTACTAGACTTTTGTTGAAGCAGGAAACTGGTCCTTCTCACTGTTTAACCAACATTTTATCTCATTAAATAGCACCTTTAGTCACTAAAAGCTAATCCTAAAATAGCAAAAAAATATATTCAGTATAAATATAAAATATAGACATACACTAAGTGTCCACTTTATTAGGTACACCTGTACAGTCTAATGCAAGCCATCAATAATAAACATATAATTAAATTTACACATTCTGACAATGTTACCAAAAACTGAACATTATGAGCAGATGTTATGGCAGAGCTGTTGCATTGGACTTAATTATATTGTACAGGTGTACCTAATAAAGTGGTCACTGAGTGTAGATACAAAGTCAAGACCTTGAATTTGATTGTAAAAGCATTAACCTGGGAGCCTCGCTCTCATCCTGTGTGATAGTTAAGTGAATTATCTCAGTTTCGTAGCATAACCTGCTACGGTTTACATTCATGAGAGAGCATGATAATAAAAAGTAATAATAACAGGTTATGCTCAAAAAAAAAAAGCTAGTAAGTGGACCTTGAGTTGAGACTTTTTGTTTTGTTTTGTCAAAATAAAAAGGTTATTTGGCCTTAAAGTGTTCAGAGTTACCACCACCTTTTGTTTTGCATTTTATTTTTTATTTTAAGTGACTTTTACTTACATTATATTACATAAAGTCCCACTGTGTTCTACTTGAGTTTACCTCCCACACTTCACCAATAATGCTGGCTTTTGTTTTGTAAGAGCAAACAGTATGAGTAGTGTTCGGATGAGAATTCACATGTACAGTTCATGTTAGCACATACCTGGGGGAGTTGAATCCACTGTCCACCGTGACACTGCTGCTGTCCATGCTGTCCAAACGGGCAGAGTGGGCCGACTTCTGGCTGCTGCTGTTCTCCGTCTCCTTGGGGCTGAGTAGGGTCAGATTTGTCTCCAGTTTCCGCTGCAGATCGTGGTCCTTCTCCCGCTCCAGTAGCCACTGCATGGTTCCCTCCCCACCACCACCGCTGCCTCCACCGTTACCACCCCCTTCCCCGTGGTCTTTGTTGTCCTCTGCCTTCACCAACTCTTTGTGCGAGTCCTCCTCTGCCTCTTCCTCTTCCTCATCATCTGATACATTATAATAGTCAAAGGAGGCGGAGGGGACTGTTGGCTCTAAGCAGCCCTGTAAAACTGCAGGTGACGCTGAGGAAGTGGCTGAATTGGAAGGCTGCTGGGGCTCAGGATTGTCTAGGGCCTCTGTTGATTTGGCATGTGAGGCTTTCCGCAATGTGCCGGACTTGGTGTAGCTGCTGTCCACGTAGCCTGTGGACAAGGCATTGTGTGGAGGTTTGAACAAAGTGTCCTTGCTGAAGATCTCCTTCCTCTTGATCACAATACCGCCTCCTCCCCCTCCGGGATCTACATTGTGTTGGTGTGGCGTCAAACGGGCATTTTGCACCGGCTCCGGCGTCTGGCTTGGCGTCAGTCGCACTGAGCCGTTCTGTCCCTTTGCTGCCGACAAGTCCTCTTTGTACTCCATCGTGTGAGGAGAGGTGAGGTGAGGCGTTTGGCGGTCAGCCGGAGAGCCCTTTCGGAGTCCCCCTGATGAGGTTAATGTGTCATATTCTGATTTTGCCTGAGGCGAAGGGGCAGTTAGGATTGTTTCATTTGACGTATTGCACTGGAAGTACTCATCTGTTGAGGGCTTAGGAGAAAGTCCCATTAGCTCATTGTACGTAGGCAAGCTGTCTCTGCTTTTGTTCCTCTCCATCGTACTCCGGATCCTTGACTCGTCCAAACTCCCTTTCCCCAAATCAGGCACATTAAAATCAGAGTGGAACTTAGCAGCAGAGAACATGATCCTTGAGTAGTGGGAGGACTTCTGCGTGGCACGCAGGGTGCCGTCATCAGTGTAGTAATGACTACGCTCCTCCAGACTGGGTTCAAAGTCTTCTGGCGCCCCCAGTGTCGGGCCCTTGAGGGAGTTGTCCATGGACCGAGAGCGTTCCTTAGCTTGATCTGACCTCTCGTGACGCGACTTCCTGTCCTGATTGTGACTGTGACTTCTCTGCACTCTGGACTGGCACGTCCCGCGCGATGGCTCTGGGAAGGGCATCTCCGTCCGTCTCTTGGCTAGCTCCCCAGACACGTCCCACTCAGGGGTAACAGGGCAGTACGATTCAGTAATGTTGGGGTTGCTATGGACCAGGTATGTTGCGCCTCCACTTCGCCTGCGCTCCAAGGTGTACATGGCCTCCCGAGGCGAGCGAACTAACGAGTGGCTAAAGAAGCGGTAATCCCTTTCCATGAACAAAAGGTCCCAGTTTGAACCCTCAGACGGGTCTCCCCTGGAGGTTCGGGGCTTGCTGTGTGAGCGGGACTTACCGTGTGGGGCCCTCCTGTGGCCCCTCCCCCTCCTGCTGCGTGCACTGTGCTGGGCTGAAGACCCGGCCTTGTTCTTCTGCGTACGCTCTTCCTCCAGCCTCTTCATCACAGCCGTGTGCCTTGCCACATTCTCCACTGTTAGGTCGGGGTTGATTCTGCGAATTATCTCCATCTCCACCTCGCGGGGAATGGGCGTGGTTGGCACGTCCTCGTCACGAAGGGGCCACTCCTCTGGGGGGAACTGGGCTGAGAAGGTGGCCAGCTGCCTCATTTTGTCCTTCTTGAAACTCAGCCTGAAGAGCCTGAGGCCGAACCTTTTGGATTGCTTCTCGCCACTTCCGCCGCCACCACTTCCTTCTTTCTTTTTGGTCAGAGTGTCAGTTTTATATGGGAAAGAAGTGATGCTTTTGCTCTTTTCTGCGGGCTCTTGAGGCGGCGGTTGCTGCACAGGAGGGGAAGTGGGAAGAGGGGGATAAGGGTATGATGGCGGTTCTCCTCTGTGCTCCTTGGCTGACGTGCTCGGTGGAGGTTCCCCACTGTTGTGATCCTTAGGCGGCTTACTTTGATAAGAATCTCCCCTGTGCTCCTTTGGTGACTTACTTTGGAGCGCAGAGGAGTGAAGTCTGGACGGGTCTTCGCGATAGGAGTTGTATGACTCGCTGTGATTCTTCCGAGGAGGCCTCTCTCTCAGGCAGCCAGGTGTGGATGGTGTGACGTTGCCAGACTGAGGCGAAGTGCATTGCTGAGGTTGCTGCTGCTGCTGCTGCTGCTGCTGTTGCTGCTGCTGCTGCTGCTGTGACTGTTGCGGTTGGCGCTCTGGCAGCCGATCATCCAGGTGATACCACTTGTTGTTGGTTCTGATGAGGGAAGGAGTGATATAGTAGGTCTGGGGTGTGACAATGAAGTAGCCCTCTGGAGTTGGGTAGATCTTCCTCTCTCGCACCAGCATGTTCAGGGTATGTCGCAGAACCTCTGAGCTGGGTGTAGGCACGCCTGCAGGAAACACAGATCAGACAAAGTTGAAGCACAGTTTTATAAATTTCGTTTTTATAAATAAATTTAAATTGTTCAAACACAGGAGACAGTAAAATAATCAAAATGATTTTAGTTCAAGAAAAAAACCCTAAGATTCTTTGTCTTGCACAATGTGAGAACTGCTATGAGAAAATCATGGTGAGGTGAAAAAAACAAAAAACAAACTGAGCTTGTCAGAGTAAAATGTGGTACGATGTGGTATGATGTTTCAGTCACCCGATGCAAGTTTACACATCAATTAAAATGTAAATCAGACACACTGTATATATCAGAGGCATTTTAAATATGAGTAAAATTTAGCAGTGAAAGATGGCACTGGGTGAAGATGATGTGAGATATTTCCTCATTTTTCTGTGCATGATTGAACCCAGAATTGGTAAAAATGCCAACTAATAACTAATTTTTAACACGTTTTTTTGAAGATTCTGGTGACCAACTAAACTGAAGTACCATTTAACCTTTTCCCCTTAAATGTCCCATCACATTTTTTAAAGAAAAGAAAAATTGATTGAAAAAATTAACACAATGTATGACAGTATCACACATATATTCTGCATCTTCTTATCCCAACATTTCGTGTAAGGTATATAATGCTTATGTTGAGTGATTGCATCAAATAGAGATATTGTAGATGTATTGTGCAACGTTTTATTCACATTTTCAGCTCGACATATTCAGTATCTTTGGAAACATTATGATCTAACTAGAATTTAAACTTAACTTATGTTGGTTTGAATTTTGCTTGACAGCACACAACATGAGTTGTTTCATGACAGACCCACATGACATCAATTTTATTGATTTTATTTTTTTTCGGTTGAATAATCTAACTTTTCTTAAATCGACCCCTTCCTCAGCTCACACAAATCCACATGCTTTTTAAGGAATGTCCATAACACGATCTAAGATTTGACATGCATGTAAAAACAAATAGTACTTAATGTACTAAACACTCCCTTTCCCATTGACTCCTGAGGATCAGGATGCAAAGCACCATCAGTCACTTCATAAATTACCAAATCAAAATTAAAAGTAGTCCATTTTGAACAACACCACTAGACCTTTGTCTAGCAAGGTTGTTGCCTGACATTACATCACCCCTGTGTTAGTTTTTTTTTTTTTTACACAGAAATGATGCAACCTATAAGTTCAACTGCTTTCCACTCCGGCGTTGTATAGAAGTAAAGATGAATTTGAAAGACACGCTTCCCATTAAATTTGACTGACAACAAACTTGTGCTTTAATACATTTTCAGGCTTGTTTCACCAACATTAAGAGCAATCCTGGATTTAATTGTTTTATAAATTCTAGTAAAGAAGAAAATTACTATACTATTAAAACATTACGTATATTCAAACCGTTAAAATAAACATCGTGAACATTTTGTTGGAGCATTGCAACATTTTTAAGATCATAGTTTTAAAAAACCCTAAGAAATCTTTGTTTTAAAACCTGCTATTAAAAAGTGTCATAAACCCCCTTGTTTCTTAAGGAAAGGTAAGATAAGATAAGATAATAATTTGTAACAACATAAAATGTGCTTCTTGCATGATGTCACTGAATTCAGGTTTAACAATTAATACTGGTCTGGTTGTTTTTTTAAGTAAATAAGAATCATTTGAGATTTTTCAAATCACTTTAACGACAGAATTTACAGAATCATAAATAATTAGTATGTCACATAAATCAATATGTATATATGTCACTTGTGAAGAGCTGAAGATGTTCACTGTGTTTTAGTACATTTGCTGTTTTGCAAACATTTTTTTGGAGTAATTGTGGATTTAATATTCAAGTTTGTAAGAAAATAGTGAAAAATGTCCACCAGAATCCAACGCGACGTCTTCAAATGTCTTATTTTGTCCAAATACCAAAAGTATTCTGTTTATTATCATGTATGACAGAGAAAAGCAGCAAATCCTCACATCTGAGAAGCTGGTATCAGTGAATGTGTTTGCTTTAAAAAAAGACTATTAAAATTATTAATCGATTATAAAAATAGTTGATAAGCTGACAGATTTTCTGTGGATTGACTAATCGCTTAATTGACTTATTGTTTCAGATCTGTTCCTATTGAAACATTATGATGTTATTTGTAAGATATTACAAGATGAAATATCTCAATTAATCACTGACGTGTGTCAGAGCCCTGAGGTGAGATCAATAGATGTTTAAAGCCTATGTAGATCATTACTTTGCTCTTTAAACCTGGCTTTTACGTTAGATGTGTTTAAAAAGAAACTTTAAGTGTGTAAATATTTTTGCTTTAGTGAGAGGATGTTAATAAGCAACAAATCAGAAGACAATAAACCAAGGTACCACAGATGTATATAATCACCATTTCTACCTTAGTATTTACAGAAATGTGCCACATAATGTATTCAAAAATCAGTCTCTGCATGCTTTAGTGCAGTCCCATTCTGAGAACGAGGTCAGAGGAGTGTACCTGGGAAGCTGGCAGTGAGGTGCTCCACCAGAGCCTCCTGGTTGACAGGCTTGTGG
The DNA here is from genome assembly GCA_008360985.2 of Macquaria ambigua. Taxonomy (NCBI): domain Eukaryota; kingdom Metazoa; phylum Chordata; class Actinopteri; order Centrarchiformes; family Percichthyidae; genus Macquaria; species Macquaria ambigua. Next base: position 99,003 of record VMKM01001278.1, on the reverse strand, counting down.
GCAGAGTTCATAGCGGAGATGGCCAGGCACAAGATCTCCCCCAGCGGGATGAACTGTGACTGGCTGATAGGTGACATACTGATTGGAGACACGTCACCTGCAGGAGGAGGAGGAGGATGGAGGAGGAGGAGGCAGAAGCACAACTGTGAGATCATGAATGAACAGCAGGCGCAGCGTGTGAAGCTATGATGTAATGGTCAAACAGCAGCAGTTTGCGTGCTGCCTGGAACAGCTCCACCCCTCCTCTCTGTGCTTCCTTTAGCCTCTCGTTCCTCCTGTTTCTCGTGGGTTAGCAAAGCGAGGCAGCTGCTGCAGCAACCGTAAGCCGTAGTGTGCGATCACCTGAGTCTTTGCAACCTCGTGACTCAATTCACATCAGTCTCACAAACAGAAAAAAAGGAAGCTTATACGCAGTCCTTCAGGATGTCAAACCCAGCGTATTTGAATTTTAACAAAATATAACTGACTTCAGCGCCACATTGAGAGCTTACACACAGAAATTCTCTGTTGCCTTTGTTGAATTAAGCTGGCTTTGCTGTCAGCAGTAGTGAGTAGTGAGATCATCCTACAACCAGACGGCCCGGCTTCAAGCCCCTCTGAAATCAAACATCTGCCCTGCTGAAAGGTTGTAAAGCAGCACACTGAATCCTGAACCCTGTCCTCTGACCTAAATCTGGCGATCGATAGAAAATCACACGATGCAATCTAGAAAAATGCATCATCAAAGCCTCCATATTCGATTTCTAACATTATGTTTCCAGATAACCAGCAGAATGAAAGTTGCCTCATTGATCAGCGTTTTAAAGTTTTGTTATCATTCGCTGTCCACACTTCTTTTAGCCGAGCTGAAATCTGTGCAGGGCCCTGCCTCCTCACCACGCTCAGCTGAATGGTCAGTTAAGCAACACGATGACGTTATCTCTGCTTAGTATCACAGCCCCTTAAGCTTTATGTGGCTTTACAAGGCTTTACCCGGTTTTTAGTAAACATGAGAAAAGCTGGATCTGTCAGTGAATTGGTCCAAAAACAAAAAACAAAACAAAAATCTCCCAGCCCTGTGCTTTTATAGTATTTTACTCTTTTTTTTTTTTTTGGTGAAGTGTACACAGAGCAAATCTCCGAGGGGTGTGGGAATGAGGTTGTAGTGTTTATGTATCACATCTTACAATGAAGCAAGAAAGACCGCAGCAGAAAAATATGCAAATATTTATAATAATAATAATAATAATAATAGGAACTGAAAGGATCCGAGTTTCTTGCTAAGGACATTAGTTTGGGATGTCAGATGTCCCAGAAGCCCTTTTGGTAATCTCAGCAAACACAAGATATAAATCTGTCACAATATTTGGCGCAAAGGTGATGCAACGCATGTATCCTACAACGACTGAACTTTTGGGTATTCAGGAAAATATTATACATTATGAAAAAATGTACCATTTAAATGGTACAAAATTGATGAATGCACATTTTTTCAGTGTTTTACCATTAGTCTTATTTATATTTTTAAATATGGGTCACTACATATGAAGATGTGAAAATATGTCAGCAAGAAAGTAGTTTAATGAATTTTAAAACAAGCCAAATGAGGGCCAATAATAAGAGAAAGCTTTAGCTTAAATCATTCAAAATATTTCTCCCTCTTCTGTATTTCTATTTGACCTCATTTGATGCATTAGAGAAGTAATGAAAAGAGGAAGTTATCAACATTTCCTACTTGATAAAATTTAAATATTGTCCACTTTGAACTCTGGCCTTTGCCCCCCAAATCTAACCGTGTCTTTGCTAACTCCCAGCAGCTCTGCGTAGAGAGAGGGTGGAGCTTCTGTTGGTGGGAGTGTCAGACTCACCTGGCGCACGATAACTTGGCGGGGACGGAGAGAAATGAGGAGGAGGAGGGGGAGGAAGATGCTGCTTCTGCACATGGATGTCTTTCTCACTACGGGAGAGACTGTGCTCCAGCGGGCGTTCGGTAAGCTCCGAGCTGGGCCAGGCCCGCCGCAGATTGCTGCTGCGGTTCTTCTTCATCGTGACCCCCTTTTTTTTTTTACCAGGTGGCCTTCACCCCTGGGGGCTTCTGGGATAAGGTTGGTAGGTGGGGGTGAGGGGGTGGAATGAGGAGAAGGGGGAAGGAAGGAGGGAGGTGGGGAAGGAGGGGGGTGTGCAGGGGGAGGTCGACCAACCTCAGGCTCAGTGCCTCCCCCGCATCAGTAAGAACGTCCCGCTAGAGCGATCACACACCAGACATGGCAGGAACCAGTGTGCACCTTCACACACATACACACGTCTCATTTACATCCACGAGCAAGCTACAAACGACTGTGTTCGCACTGTGGGTGGTTGTCATCGGCTGCTGGGCTCTCCCAGGCTGATCTGGAGCGGTGGCAGCGGCGGCGGAGGTGCAGGTGATTGCGCGAGGCATCACCCTTTCATCGGCATCAGTCCCAGCCACCATTTGTAGCATCCCCATTTGCATGCGTAGGGAGGCACATTACGTAGCCGCTCTGATGTGGGAGGAGGGAGCAGGAGAGAGGTGGGGGGGCAGGGGTAGAGATGAGGGAAATGGGGCATTGGAAGCAAGGAGGACGGCGAGGAGAGATTTCAGTGGAGGTTTTGGGATCCGCTTGTTCCTTTTGAGTAGAAGGTAACAGGGGAGGGAAGGGAGGGAAGGGAGGGGATGGATGGATAGTCAAAGATTCAAAGCTTAAGAGGCCCAGTCTTCGACAATAGCTCAATTCACCACAGGAGTGCTCGGCCGATCCCCGGAAAACAAAAGAGCCCACTTAAAAAAAAGAGAAATAAAAGCTCCATTCACCCTAACGGGCAGTGAAACCTCAGTAGTATGCCAAGCACCGGAGACGCCACGTTCACCTCCATCTTTATCCGATCAAGCACAAGACCCCATCGTCCTTTCGACAACAGCACACCAGGAGAGGGTGGGGAGAAAAAAATGGAGAGCATAGAAATAAATAAATAAATTCAAGAATAGATATCCACCGTTTCCCGCAATCCAACGGAAGAAGCTCCCGAGCCTATCGCCGTAGCATCCATTCATTAAATGGGGGGGGGGATGCAAACTCCAGTCAACGGCAAATCTCTTTCAACGCTAATGCTGCAGCTGCTCCCAGCACCTCCAGGAAGGGTGTGTGAGTATGTGTGTGTGTGTGTGTGTATGTGTGTGTGTACGTGTATGTGTGAGAGAAAGTGTGTATGCGCGCATCCGCCTGCTGCGCGCGATTCTGCGTGAGCATGCATGCGTCTGTGTCTGGGTGATTGAGGCTGAGGGGAGGGGAGGAGAGGATGCGAGAGAGAGAGAGAGGGAGAGGGGGGAGAGAGGGAGAGAGAGAGGGAGAGGGGGGAGAGAGGGAGAGAGAGAGGGAGAGGGGGGAGAGAGGGAGAGAGAGAGAGGACATACATAAGGCAGAGAGGAGAGCAAATATCAACAGCTCAAAACACACACACACACACACACAAGAAAAAAATACAAATATTCAGCCCTCAGATGATGTCCAGGGAATAGCTCAGGCTCTGAATCTTTGGCTAAATTTCCATGCTCACCCTCCGTCCTCTCCTGTTCCCTCACCCTCTCTGTCTTACTATCTCTGCTCTTGAAGGATAAGGGGCTCCGTAAACCACCATCCCTCCCCCTTTTTGTGTCTCACCTGACCATAAGACCAAAGCTAAACACTTGACAGGGCCCACAACCAAAGGGAATCATTTAAAAAAAAAGGTGCTGATTTGAGGCTTCCTCATTAGTGCTTTTCCACCGGTTGATTCAATGTAACTACTCTGACTGTGTGGAGCTGTCAGCGAGAAAGAAAAAACCCAAAAGCATCACCTTAATCATGTCCGGAGTGGCAGCTCCTGCTAGCTGCAGACTCCTGCTGACTCACATGTGTGGAGTGTGAATGGACGGTTGGAGGGACAGAATAAGGAGTAAAGTGAGAGGGCAGGACGGGGCACGGGTGGAGGGTGGAGGGCGGGGAGGGGGACGGTGTCACAACCAATCTGCTCCAGTTCACTGATACCAAAGAGAAAGAGGAGAGGAAGGGAAGGGAAGGAGGGGTGAGGAGGAGGTGGTGGGGGAGAGCGACACCATGCCAGCCATTTTATTTCTCAGTAGTGCTGCAACAGCCTTTGTTGCCATGACGACGCAAGCCGATGATCTCATAGCTGTTACCTTTGAGTGCTGTTCCCTTAAAGAGCCAGTTACTCAAGATAGGAGCAGACAGACACCACATAGACAAGGACTGACTGTCATGTGGCTATATGGACAGAAAATACTCGTGCATCGCTGCGGAGACACTGAGATCCTCCAACACTTGTGAGCACTGTAAGGCACAATTACACTAACTGTGGGAAAGCACTAGCAGGATGTCCTGATAGTGGAAAGACATTTGTTGAAGAATACAAGCGTCCACAGCGACTACAATGATTTTGAATTCTTGCTAGATGTCCCCTGGAAAATCCTGCTGACTCCAAATGTGAGGCAATTAGAGTTGGGGCCATTAGTCAATTAATTGATTAGTCGGTTTTAGAAATTAGAAAATTAATCCGCAACAATTTTGACAATTGATTCATTGTTTCAGTCATTTTTCAAGCAAAAATGTTTAACATGCACTGGTTCCATCTACTCAAATGTGAGGATTTTAATACTTAAAAAAAAAAAAAAAGACAGAATATATTTGGCTTTTGGACTGTTGGTCAAAACCACCCCTAGCCCAGTATTAGACTAATTTAAATTTTGACCTGATGGTGGCGTTAGAGGAGAAGCCAGTGGATCACCAGTTATTACAATCCATCCTGATAGGAACATGGATATCTTTACTACATTTTCTAACAATCCAACCAATCATTATCAAGACATTTCATTCTGAACCACTAATGTCAACCTCACAAAATCAGGGATCACCAAAGTCAGTAGAATTGATTGTCGGGGGACCGTGAATGTCCAGACCAGAATTTTGTGCCAATCCATCAAACAGTAGTTGAGATATTTCAGTCTGGACCAAAGTAGTGGATTGACCGACTGACCGACTGACAGACCAGCATTGCCATCCATAGAGCCAACGCTAGCCTGGCTAAAAAAGTTATATTGTGTTGAACTGTTGTTGTTATAGCTGTGTAACCAAGGTCTTTTAGGTGCAGTAGATCAGCTTAGAGTAGGACAACACTAATCTAATGCAGACCGGATGTGTCTAAAGGCTTTTGTTACATATTACCAATCAGAATGTTTGCATTTTTTATTACCAGTAAAATGTAATTAAATGAACCCTGCATGCAGGATGAATCCTCCAGGAAATGGATCCGGCTGTTGCATTGTGTTTGGATGAATATATCCATAATAGGATAGTACTATCCTGCTGTTTAAGACAGTAGTCCTGAGCTGTCAGACAGTAAAGGATTTGCGGCCTGTTACAACTTCATCCAACTTCCCTGCAAACAGACCATTTCTGCCGGTGGTCTGCCCTCCAGTGGAACATTTATGACAACACGTCTTTTTAAAGTCAGCTCTCCAGGCCAGACTCTGAATAAAGAGACAAAAGAATTTTTTGCCACAACAGCCTACATAACACATCCTGATCTGACATTAAGATATATGGTAACAAATCTGTCTGCTGCGTTAAACATTTCCCCCAATTCTCTACTGGGACCCTCCCTTTCCTTTCAACGGAGACCGCGGCTGTAGCAGGGAATGCAGTGCAATAGTGTTTTCCTGAACAAATGCTCCACTTTTCCTTCCTTAAGAGCACACACTCCTCCCAGGCCATTGTTTTTATAGCCGGCTGACGGATACAAAGTCCCTCAGTTAATCAGATTGAATTGTCAGTTTTAAAAAACACTTTTTTTCCCACACTGCTGAAAATCCACAACTTTTGTCTAAATGTATTAACCCAGCTACATTTTGGGCTCTCAGCTCTCTAATCAAACATTCTCAGGCAGTTTTGGGGGATAATCTGAATTATGTAGCAGTCATATGAGTTAATCCACTATATGTTTCACAACAATGTGACTTCAGCCTTCTGAAACTTTAATAATCAAGTGGTGTCTGTTACTAATTTTTTAAGAGATGGAGATACAATGTCTGAGTAAACATGTACCACAGGTGGTGTCTGTGTAAGGCATATCTATAAAAAACAAGTTTCCAGATGCATTTACTTGTCCACATGCTTGTTAATAAAAGACAATATCGCGTTGCAAGTATACATTATTCCAAATGCTGACCTTCTACACACAAAGTTAATGAACAGCCTGCAGTGAAAATTCGTCTGAACTTTGTTTGAACTTGAAAATCTTGACACTTCAGCTAAGAAAATGAGTCGCACAAAAACTTGCAGCTCCTATAAGAAAATCAATACTGCAGTGGTTTCCATCTGTGTACTATCATCACTGCTCATTATAGGACATTTCCCATGAGAATAAGGAATAAAAACAACAACACCCCAATTAATTCTAGGTGCTTTTAGGGGAAAAATCCACCACAACTATCTGACGGATTTATAGGAATGTTTTGCATGCTAGAGCTGTTTCAGGTGACCTTAAATAGGAAAAATTGTTAAAATTTAACTCCTGGTTGAAGTCACATGAGCTTACTATTAAACTAAAGATTGATTATGCTGCCCAATAATGTGCTGGCCACACAGGTGAGTATGAAAAACATAACTCCCCTGCACTGTTACATGCATTGTCTGACTTTTCATCGCTGGTGCTGCTCGGAGTTGATTTCCAAGTTAATATCAATCCTGGTTTATGGGTTTAGTAGTGCAAAACACAAAAAATATATGAGTATCTCATCTGCATCTGGACCCACAGCACATATGCTCTGCTGGTTTTGGCATTATAGAGTCTGGTGAGTTATTAGCTATAAGACAAACATTCCACAGCTTATCAGTGTTTGCTTCAGTAGTGTGAGTGAAGCTACGTCACTTCGTCTGACAGACGGACACAGAAAAAAAAACAACCAGCGACACAAAATCACAGTCTATTTTAAGATTTACCTTCGGACTATAACAGACCCTAAAGTGTTGAAGCTTTTCAGTTCAATACAATCAATGTCTAGCAGCTCAACATCGGAATCTGATAACATGAAAGGAGCTGCAGAAGTGTTTGATCATTCAGTACACACTAACATTTACAGTTCACTCAGAACAATGAAGAGTCTGGTCAGTGTTGTGCTTTGTGTAATTGTGTAATCCCAAACTTTGACTTGAAAGTATACCTGTAAAATAATTTGCAGATACTGTAACACCAATATACACTACAAGGTTTCCCCCAGGAAATTGTTTAGCAGAGCTGGTAAGCCACCCAGATCCTGATGATCCTTCTCGTCTTGTGATCAATTTAGTCATTAAATGATGACCTAAACAATTGCTATACTCGTTATATATATGGAATTTGATGTGTGACATAACAACACTGCAAGAACCCCTGCTAGTTTTACCTTTATACCTTTAAATTGCAGGACAAATGCACTAAGTTATACTTTTATAGTTATTCTGTACTGCAATAATCAATTTATTTTGGCCACTTCGGTCAGTGGAAACAAGCTGTAAATATTACACTACCATGTTATCACTTTTTAAGTTGATATGGCAAACAGTTGCCTATTTGCAGATCCAGCAGATTCAGAGCAACATAAGCCTTCATTTGGACTCACATTTCTGGACACCTGATGAATGTACGTCCAACACCTGAGTGAAATATCTTTAGCTGCTAAATTCTCCACAATGTTCACCTGCTACTCACTGACTTTGTATGTCTCTGTTTGTTTGTTGCTGGATAGGTGGTGTACAGTGGGTTTCTTAGAGCTTTTTCACTGAAAAGAGCTGCCTGCGACAGCGGCAAACTAGGTTGATGAGAGTGGTGAGAGTGAACCAAAACAATAAAGTTGCACAGTGTAAAATCAAAACAATGAGCTGAAAGATGCTAAATCTCTCTCTCAAGCTAAAGAGAACTGCAGATTTGGGTGTCAATGGTCTGTGGCTTTGTCATTACAAGCAACACCTTTCACATTGCACAAACTCATTTAACCCATTGTTAATATAAAAATATTGATTAGTGCAGCTTTAAATGCACTGTATTTGCGGGGTGAGATAACGCCGCTGCTCTTTTCTGCAGAAAGCTCATGTTGTATTTCATAAAAGTGTATTAATATTTTCTTCTCCTATAAAACACAGCTGGAAGCCCTGCTAATTTTACTTTTATCCCCTCAAATTGCAGAACAAATGCATCAAGTAAACTTTAATGATATTAGGCAGGCTTTTACTAAGGTACAAGATTTCCTTGAGCTTTAAACGATAATCAATATACTTAACAAACAAGTATTGAAGATTTGAGGCTTCACCAAATCTTCATCATCCCTTCCTCTTGCTCCATAACCTTTTCTGTTTTCTCTGCTACAGTTTGATGCTGCTCACCGTTGGAACTGATGATCTAAATTGAGACTCTATTGTGAAACAGACATAAATAAGGCAGTCTATGACATGTTGCATGCCTCTCTCAGCACACACACACACACACATACACAGACAGGGGAAGCTTGTGAGTGCAGTATGACGGTGCAACGGTTAGACTTGCTGACAATACCTCAAGTCGTCCAAACCTGTCTCAGCACATACATGATTTATAGCCTTGTCAGAAGAAGATGAGCACGAGTGTGGGAATGTCGATCTGGAGTCGAACTGGGCCGAAAGTCCTGACTCTTAGTAAGTCTACATGAAGCAGCTGAGGTTATAAGGTGAGATGCTGCCTAAACTCCTCTCATCAGACTAGCTTCGACTGGTTTCATGCAACCTGCCAGCTGAACTGTTGCCTTGACTCACAGAGGGAGTAGATAATAGCATATAAAAACCTCAGGGGAAAGTATTTTAACTCACAATTACAGAAAAGGAGGGTCATATTAGGTTGGATGCCAATCAGCAGGATTCGCCAGCTATTAAAGAGGTGTGGAAATCAGCATGAAACAACCAGCAGAGTTCTGAAGAGCCACAAACTGCAGGTAAATCTGTCAGAAAGGTATTTAGATCACAGACAGACAACAAACGGCAAACACTGAGAAACTGCATGGACAAAGAGAAACAGTGGTCACAAGTTGAAACTGACCAGCAGGGGAGCGACCAACAAAGATGTTTTTAGGTCTCTTGTGGCACGTCCAAAACAGTGAGTCAATCGAGAAAAAGTCCACATCTCAAGTCTTGTCAAACCAAATCTCAATTTTTTCTCAATTCAGCCATCTTGTAGAGTAAATATAGGCTGTTTTTACACATTCTGTAAATCACCCTGATGTAAAACCTGCGCCGAAACACATTGGTGAAATGAAGAAGAATCTTCCAATTAGTCTGCTAGTGTTTCCGAGTTGTTTTTTTCTTTTGTTACTTGAGCACCTAGTGAAGTGAAGTAACGACAGTGCACTCCTACAAACCAAATCTCAAGAAAAGTCTCAAGTCCTAGGGGACATGTCCAAGTCAAGAAACAGGTCTTCATAAGTAAGCTGCGAAGGTCTCGCAAGTCTTTCAGGTCTCTGAGTGCTGACCATTAAAACAGGAAAGCATTTGAATATTAAATATTTAGGTAGTTTGCTTTTTTATTCAGGAAGTCTCATTGAGATAAAGATCTCTTTCACAAGAGAGACCTAACGAAAACACAAGTCTTACTAAAATATCAGCAAGTAGAACTTTAAAGTCCCTTCAAGGAGTTAGTGTCTCTAACTTGAGTTTGTTTTGCAGTTCATTCTAGCAGTGAGGTGCACAACACCCCAGTTCAACATTATTTAAGGAGTGCAGCTATGCAAGGCCTCCCTCATGGAGTTTTATTTTTTTTTTATTGTGCCGGCATTTTACTGCGTAAATATCTGAGACCTGGATGTTTTTGCTGTCAAGTCTCAAGTCAGCTCAAGAATGAGAGCAGTCGAGTCCATGTCCTCATTTTTGTGACTTAGATCTGACTCGAGTCCAAGTCCCAAGTCTTACAGCTCTGGACAAACATACACAGTATAAGGGGAAATGCTGCTTATACGGCCCAACGGAGTTCAAAGTTTAAATCATTTTATTTATGTCATCTAGTCGAATCATTCTGACAGACTCTGTGGCAGGCCAAGATTTGCCAGATTTAATTACATGTTATTGCCACTCCACCTTATTAACACTCTTGCAGATGCTTGTGTTTAGCCTACTGCTATTTTTTATCAACGATATTTCTATGTTACTGGCAGATGAGTCTGCTTTTAATGTGCCTGTTTTTGGCAAAGCTGCAGGTCAAATTTCCAATGGAAAGATATAGGATAAAACATGAATGACAGCAACTCAAGTGGCAACCAACCACTCTGGTGTAAAGGACTGCCTGTGCAGCTTTGCAGTTTCACAGCTGAGAGTAATAGCATGGTTATTGTCTCTACCATTTAATGACCTGGATGACCCGACATACCCACCTATGCACTTGAAGTCAAAGCCCTGCGGTGGTTTCAGGGTCCGTCTGGTCCATCCGTTCCTGAGGACTTGAAGGTGAACTTCTTTGCCCTGGACCAGCAGCACATGCTCATCAATCCAGCCGAGGAAGAAGATCTCAGACAGCGCGTGCGTGAGCGCCTTGTTCCAGAAATGCTGCATGTTTACGGCTTTGAAATTAGCGAATACCTCGTAGCCGGTGTGATGCTGTAAGTTTACAGAGTGCACGGCCGGTGATGATGATGATGATGACGACGGGGCGTCCTCTTCATCTTTCCTGCAAACCTGCGACAGCACCAGAGCTAGAGAGTGCGGAGCTACATGAAAGAACTTCTCCATTCCTGCTTCAGTCAAAGTTCACGGAGGTCCACATGAAAATCAAACCAAAAAAAACTATTTCTTAACATTGTTTAGACCCATGGATGTTTAGATCACGCAGAGGTCTTACGTTTCTATCCAAAAACTGCCGGATAATCTTAACTGGTTTAGGCATGTTAAAAAAATGGACTACGGGGTAAAAGAAAACACGCGGAGCTGATCCAGAGTCTGCAGCACGACGTTGGTGATGTTAAACACAGGTGCTCCATGTAAAATCACGGGAATCAGCAACCTGACACGGCGCACACTGCAGCCAACTAACCCCAACTGTCAGAGAGTATTAGGGACTATTTTCAGCGACAAAGGAGGCGAGGACTTGTGCTGCGTTCAAGGGCCACACGCAAACTTCTACTTTTCCACTTTGGAAGACCACCAAAGCCAGACTTTTTGTTATGAATTGTTTACCAATCGTATGGTGATCTAATTGTTAATGATGACCAGAACAGTCAATTTCATGTATAAACTCAAAAAACACCAAAAGAAGTTTAGCAAAGGGTTGGATCAACAACGCACTAAGATGGAGGAAAAAATGTGGCCAGAGAAAAAGAAACACCTGCAGCATTCAATGCGATATCAACTTCAACTTTAACTTTATTGGGAAAAGGGGAATCTGGTTTGCTGCAAGGTAACACAGAAGACTATATACAAACATATGCTAACACCCCCCAATGAACACCCACCAATATTGTATGGAAGACTGATCATCAGCTGCCTCATCCGGACACTGTTGGTGGTGTTTGTAGTATGTATTGCACATATTGTCCACCTCTTTTACATGTGTGCAAACATGTAGCAAACATATTATCATCTTACTATATAATGCAATCCAATACCACAAAATACAGTCTCAAAAACGACCATAGAGTTGAATCAACACCATCATATAAGTTTCACAAAGGTAGCTACCTTAAAATACTAGTATTTATTACAGGACCACTGTACTGGATCTCTACATTATAATGTAGAGAGGTATCTCAAGTATTTGCTGATTATTTATTGGCAGAAATCAAGGCACATAAAGATGTTAAAATACACATAATTCTGTGCCGGCTCACATTAGCACCTCCAACTGGAACTACTCACAAATAATATACAGTTTACAAATCAACCACACATTAATGGACACTTGATTGTAGAGCTGCAAGGATTCGATGATTAATCGATTAGTTGATTGACAGTTGATTGAAACTACTTTGCAGCTATTTTGATAATTAATTGTTTATCAGGTCTAAAATTTGATAGTTTGAGGTAGTTAAATATGAGAATTTGCTGTTTTTCTTGGTCTTACATTATAGTCAATTGAATATTTTTGGGTTTTGGACTGTTGGTCGGACAAAAACAAGACATATGATGAAGTCACCTTGGGCTCTAAGATATTGTGATGAGCATTTTCACTGGTTTGTAATATTTTATAAACCAAACAATTAGTTGATTGAGAAAATAACTGGCAGAGTAATTGATTCCAAAAAGCCCTACTTGATTGCGCACAAATGACACAAATAATGGCATGTGATTAACATTTTTTCTTCTGTTATGGGGTGTGTAGGGGGGTGTATTATTTTGTATTATTTGCAAAGCACTCTGTAACTGTTTTGAAAGGTGCTATATAAATAAAAGTTATTATACTGTGTACATGTCATGCTTGTATACTAGTGACCTCAGGTGGCAATACTGAGGTGCAATTTGTTGAATCAACTATCATCTAATTTAGAGGTATTTATATCGTTGGTGTATCGGTGTTGTCTGTCAGCTGTGAGCCTTTGTATTCAGAACATCCAGCAGGTAGTAAGCGGCCTGTTGTTTGTGAAAGCTAGTTTAGGTTAAGTGCGTCTGTGCTGGCACTGAAGGAATCTGAGGCCCAGTTTTAGTTGGCGCTGGGCCTCAGAATCTGGTGGCCCAGTTCGTCTCACCTCCAGGCATGCCAAATCTGGAGTAATCCTGCCTGTTCACGCTCAAGACAGCGTTCACAAGCAGACCCTTTACTGTGTTTGTAGAGGTTAACTCTTGTGCGAAATGTGAACAGAACTGGCAAGGCTTAATGGGAATGTGAGCACTTTAACCTCAGTAATGGATGTTGATGATCTTCACTAGTGTTACGGTGTAAGAGCCAAAAACAAAATCAGTGACGCTGTTTTATAACACAGAAAAGTGGTCTTTATTTTTCAGGAGAAACATTACAACGAGCTCACAGTGTAGCTGCTTACAAAACAGAGATATCACATAAAAGCCAGAGAGTGACGTTCATAGCTGCTGTATTATTGATATGACCTAAAAACTGGATTGTCAAACACTGAAATATTTTAACAGCAAAAGTGATTTTAGCATATTTAAAAATGTACTCAGAAATGACCAGGGCCTGGATCAGTACACCATCAAATTGTGCTTTGTTTGTTATGAATCACTCAATGCTGGTGGTTACATATGAAAGTTTGACTCACAGTTACACAACAGTCCGTTGGAAATGGAAGTGAAAAGGCATCCACTTTGTCATTTTATCTTTAAAAAAGCAGAAGAAATTGCTGCTGTTCAAGTATGACAAACGGCATCGTGCAAGTGGGCTGGCTTTACTCATGCATGCTATGAAGCCTGAACCCCCAGAAATTTGAGGACATTTACAGGCAACGGTTCATTCAAAGAAATCCATATTTAGAAATGAAAGACTATGAAAAACATTAAAAAGTGATTTCTGAGCTTTAAAACCAACAGAACACAAGATAGCTTACTGGATGCTCCTGAATTTGCTACACAACATTATCCATTAATGTACCTACTGAGTGAACTCATTTAGGTACCAATTCAGAGAATGATTGATTTATTTTTGGTTGTGTGACCTTTATGTCAGATGTCACTACACAGACTCAACAGTCAAAAAAGACAAAGATGTAAAAAAAAAAAAAGAAAAAAACCCAGAAAATTACACACATGATCCCTTCACAGCAAAATAACGTCTTGCTTAGACACTAGTTTAATTAAACAGCTGACTCGTAAAAAAAGTTGATGCCGATGGTTTCATGATTAAACATATAGAAGGTCAAACTTCCTATCAAACTGGCTCCTAATATTTTTCCCTGAAATGTATATAGTAAATAGCAATGAGGCAAATTGTGAGCATGGAATTGTCAATGTCAATTACATTTTATCTTTAAAGATGTATTTAACGCTTTTGTTTTATATTGACATATACCTTTTAAAGTTTCTTTTTTAGATATTTAATGCCTTATATATCTTTGAACTGTACTGCACACAGAAAGAACCTCATAATGCAAAGCTTGTTAAGTGTGACAGCAACTTTGCATCACATCTACTCTCCCAGGAACATGTAAGCTGAGGCTTCGAGAGATTCAGAAAGTGCAAACTAAAATAATTCACAAACATCAACCCATACACATCCTCAAGCCTTTCTTCTGCAGATGAAGGCTGGCGAGGCTGAAGTCTTCTGAAATAGAGACGACATCAAGGAGAAAAATACATCTCTTTGGTCAGCATTGACACAATGCATGGGATTTGTTTCTTTGCGTCAAAGCCTGGTGAATTGGAGACAGATACAAACTCTACTGCCACCTTGTGGTTCACTCGTGTCATGATGTGCTGGAGCTCCAATTCTTTTCCATATTTGCTTATCATATCACACAGTGACTGTATGAACCAGGACCCGGTCATAGTATTCCTCCATGAGTAGTAGCCTGTAGACAGATGAGTGACAGAAGAAGGGGTGTATCAATACAACAAATAAAAAGGGAACAATAAATATACAAAAAGACCTTTGTTTGCGTGAATGACTATTAACCTGGGGCTGTGGAGAAGGCATAGAGGAAGTCAGCTTCCACAGGGATCTTGGTAACGCCATCTTCTCCACTGTCTGCTTCAATGCCTGCATCCAGATCAGTGCCTCTGCAAGCCTACTCGGTGTACACACAAACAAAACAAGACCTTGTTAAAGTTTGTTTACCTTACTTACTGTAAGCAAAGCCTGAGGTAAATTAGTGCATGAGGAAAAAAATAAAGACAAACTCTTACAGTACCTGGATGAAGAAGAGTTTGGGCTTTCCCACCAGTGATTTGCAGCGATCGCCTCGAAAAAGTGATGTGAGGTACCTGAGCTCCACAGAGCCATCCGTACCAAAGAACACACCCTCATCTCCATGACTCAGCAGAACACAAACGAATGAGGCGTAGCAGCTGTGATCTTCCTTTGACACTGAAAAAAAGAAGAAATGTATAGCATTTAACATACTTTTGTACAAGATGATATAAAAGACAGCAGGTGAAGAGAGTCAATAGGTTGGAGCCTTAGTATTAATCTTTGGGCACATGTTTTGTATGAATTCTGCATCAAACTTACCAGAAGTTAAAACGTGTTTCATCTGATCGACTGACTGGTCATTGTAGACCTTCACTTTGTAACCCAACTTCGTGAACACATTCATCGCGTTGGCTGCGTCTACATCTGTACCATTTCGTTGATTCATGCCTTTAAAAACAAAGCAAAGAGGTTGTTTCTGGTTACTTGAAGAACACAATGAAAACACAACTTCAAAAAAAACAAACAAACCAATTTTTAAAAAGGAACCAACATCTCTTGGTTCCTTGTAAGTAGATTTAAACGTTAGCACACACTGTAGGCAGTTTGATACAAAGCACCTTTTGATTTAGTGTATTTTCCAGTAATCTTCACAACCATGGTACAGCCATGACGAGCGATGTGAAAAATGTTTTCATCAGTCTGTATTATTTACGATGCTGTTGGTACAAAGGGTATTTTGTTTATGTGCCTCACAGAGCCATGGATTCAGGGGTTTTGGAGTGTACGAGGTCTGGTGACCTCACATAAGCTCCGCATATCTTCCACATATCTTCAACCTAATCAGCCAGAAAAAGTGAAAACACCTACACAGGTGTAAATAACAAAAGGAAAGATGGCTAAATTTTGAACGTTTGATAGCTACTGTGGTCACCTGCTCTGATAGTAAGAGTGAGGCTGTGGACCACAACTAGCCTGCTAGCCTTTATATAAAATCTAACTGGCTCTTGCACAAAATGCTGCAATTTTCTTGGAAACATGCGTGGGGGATTGGAGAGATACGAATCTTCCAGAAATCCTTTGGTTTAACAGCTGTAAAATTATCGTGGCAATACAGGCTCAACCACTGCTGATGTTTACCCCTCTCATATGATGTCCTTGCTCATGGAACATTGGTTTGTAGACCAAGCAGTAATGTGCACTCAGTTAGTCCTGCTAGACAGGTTTGTCAAACACAAGTCTGACAGACAGACAGAGACAGAAATCTGATGCTCTCTAAGAGCAGACTGAAGCTGTGTTCATTGATATCCAAGGCCTTCTTAGCCAAATAATAGCAGACAATGCTTTTCAAGCTTACATTGCACAATGCCCCTAAAGGGTAGGCAGGCTCAAACTCAAGGTTTCATACAGTATCTCCAACTATTGTAGACATCAGGTCTTTATATCTCAGAGAAGCAAGTTCTGGATAAATTTTGCCCTTTGGATCCTTAAGAGGCAGACATGGCCATGCTTCACAAAAAGATTATGAACATAGGACACATATGACAATAGCTGTAATGGCAGTCTTTCTGTATCCTGCCACAATAAAGCAAGACTTCCAAAATAACCAAGTGACTTGGCCAATAAATAAAAGTACAGAATGAACATTCTCATACACAGTCCACATCGAACTTGGAAGAGGAACTAATTAAATCATGGGTATCCGTAATGCATGACAAAACATAATGCAAGTCATGTGGGTTGATGAACTTCCTGAAGAACCAACGACAGTACGCTGCACTGGGAGTTATTGAATTGTCTTGTGTTATCAAATGCAAGGATGCATACACAAGGATTAGTGCAACTGCCACAGAGCCAACTTGAACATCTAATTAACTGGCATGGGATGCAGTTAAATGGTATCCCCAGCAACAAGTGTAAATTGGGTCCCGTAGCACACCTATCATCTCATGAAAGTGTGGATGCAAGATGACTGACCTGCTTTGTTGTACACTGAGATGGTGTTAGTCAGAAGCAAAGCCTCACTTTACTGTTACCTCCACAAAAAATAAAATAAAAAATAATAGTTCCCGTATAAAGACCTTTCATGGAGCTTACACGACTCCTGGCCACATATCATCGCATGGAGCAAACAGCTAAGCTGCAGAAGGACAAACACTACAAATAATCACAGGTCCACGTCCCCAACACAAACTGGCCACCAGACAAAAGACAGGTGAGCCGCCCGGAAGAGAGATCTCACCGTGGAGCCCAACCTAATCAAGCACTTGCTGATCAACAACCTGCACAGAAGTCAGTTTCACAAGTGATATCCCAGGAGGGAGTCCCCTCCTCCAGCTTTCTGACAGGGATGTCCCTGCACCAAATTAATCTATCATAGCTGAGGGACCAAATTGAGAAGCTTGTGTGTGCCGACTGGGAACCACAGGCACCTCTACAGCCTCATAAAAGTTTTAACAGTGTACATTTGAGCCAACAGACCCATTAACCTTTGGCTAACTTGTTGGTTTAGTCTACATTAACTAAGCATTTCAAAAGGGCACATTTTTAAGTCCCAGTGCGGCTTTTTCTGGACTGCTGGGAAATAACCCTGAACCCACCATAAAGAGAGAATGAACATATCAAAGAGGGACTACAAGTAATTATTTTCATTACCATGTAACTGTCACTATAAATTACTTTTTGATCATAATTTAGTGTATACAATATAACAAGTGATAAGTGCCTATCATAAGAACCTAACATGTTTATTTTGTCTGACTTAAGTCAAAACCCCAAGGGTATTTACTATTTAAATTACAATGATACAGAGTGAAGAAAAGTAAATATTCACATTTGAGTAGACAATAACACCAGCTGCTGTTATTTTTTCTTAACATTATTAACTAATACTTTTCTGTTCTACAGCTATAACATGAGATTAAATTTAAACCTGGTTCTGTATCAAATATAATATTTTACAGTGGTAACATGTATTCAGAGCAGATTAATTTTGAATATGTTTAATCTGAAAATAAACTTGACCCCAGCCCTGAGCAGAAGACCAAAATAAACACCTGTTCTTCGGTCAAAGTTCTTGTTGTTGATGATGATGCACTGGCCGATGCTGGGGAAATTAAGGCTGTATCTGAAGCTGTGGGAGTGGGGCTTGGCATCCACATCCATGGGGGCAGAGGCAGACAAAGACCCCGAATCTGACCTGAGGGACAACAAACCATAACACGGTCTATAATTCACATCCACAAGTAACGGACGAGGGAGAAAGAGCTCGTGTTAGATGGGGAAGGAAGCATTTAAAGTGCGAGTTACAGGCCTGCATTACTGCTAAATATCACATGAATAACTCGATGCTAAAACAGTTCACAGAATTACAAACATCTTTTATGTGATAGCTAGCGGGTGAAAATAATACGCTAGTAACGGGGTCGACTTTAGTTTGGGAAATTAACAAAGACGAATAGCTTCCTCATCACTGTCTGCTAACTTGGGCTGGACAACAATAAGCTGCTGTAGATCAAGATCGCTAACTAGCTAAATTAACCGTCACTCACTCTTGTCCATCGCCTCTCCTTGCGTCTATGGAGTCTTCTCCAGGTCCAGGTCCGTTTGCCGACATATTTGTTGATTAAGCAAATTAACCACAAAGCACACAGTAAAATTACACACCCTGTATGATAAACAGCGTACCCAGCAGACTACTAATGCTAACTGTTAAAAGCAGCGGGGCTGCGCCTGCTGTCTAGTAAACAAAGATGCTGATGTCATGCAGAAGATGCACTCGTTTTATCCTCCCACGCCTGCCGTGTGAGAGGCGAGTCACACAGCGCATGCTCCTCTGATGAGTGCCGGAGCTAGGGTTTTTAGAAATACTGATCAGACACAAACAAAGAACTTTGTTTTAAAAAAAAAAAGTCTGATTATATTTTATATTTTATTTATTCAATTAACTAAGATAACGTTTTCTCTAATCACTCCACCCCGCCCGCCAGCCAGCCAGCCCACCCACCCACCACGTTGAGGTGTAAATGCTGTTTCCAAAGCTGCTTCTACACTCTACACTCTACTGCTAGGAATTAAATTCTGGTACTGAAATCTGAAAACTTATTTTTGTTGGCCTACAGGTAGTCAAATAAATACTAAATATAATAAATCTCAAAATACTAAAAAAACAAACACGAAAAACACCCTGCAAAATACCCACTGTGTTAAAGTTTCACTTTCAGATTGAGTAAACTCCCCCAGGTCCCCTAAACCCTCGAAATTTCCAGAGAAAATTTCCTAGTATAGCCTCACAAAATTTTTGCAGGTCTATCTCTGTAAAATACACAGATGTCAAATGATATTACTATTTGAGTTTGCATTTAAAACTCATTGAATTTAACATTTGGTTGTTGTTTTTATTCCTTATTCACGTGGCACATGAGCGAGTATTGCCAAAACGTTTCCGTCAGCCTGCAGCATATGTAATTAATGTGGTAAACACTGTTTATACACTAGCGTAAGCAGGTTAAAATAAAAATCTTTTCAAAACACTTACTGACAAGTATAAACCATTTTGAGATACTTTGTTTGTGAAAAATCAAAATCACCAATCATGTGCACTTCATTTCCATTCAGACTTTAATATTGTCAACCTCTAACACAATCCTGCTAAGAAACTGCATTGAAGGACAGAAAAGGTGAAAGTATGCTCAGAACAGTGAGTCAAAACATATGCATATTTTAACTAATGGACATATGTTTGTAATTACTGAACATGGTTTTCAAAAGAAACTCACAAAATGACAAAACTCTTCAGTAGCCAACATCAAATGTTGACCGTTTTATCTGTCAAATCACATAGGGCATGATAAATAATGGATGTACTGTACGGAAGTTCAAGAAACCCATCAGTCAATTTTTACTAATTCTGGGAAGTTGTGGCATTGTATATAGTGAAAATCATAGCTGGAAACAATAGAAAGGGTGAAAAAGGTCAAAACTTAAGGAAAAAAAGGTTGAATACACACAAACTGAATGATGGGGCTACGCAATTTAGAACAGTCACTAAAAATCAAGAATATATATATATATATATGTTGAAAAAGACAGGACAGATAGAAACCTGTGAAGTCATGAATTTAAGCTGTACATTCCTCACACACTGTTTAAATGGTGTATGAAACGACAGTAAATCATAGTAAGGAATGGTTCAGAACAAAACAAATTAATATCATTTCAAATAAAGCTATCCTAGCTGGTAGGGGGTGACTCATGGTAACATGGTACACTCAGCTCAGACAATGATAATGCATCCAGTTCTGGAAAAAAAAAAAAAACAATGAAAAGACAAAACGTGCATCACCGCCATTAGATTCTCTATCAATATAACCAGTTAATATCACAGTTACTTTACTATTTTTATATTTACACAGAAATATTTGCAACATTATGTTTTGTGATCTTCATTTTCAGTGTCCTCCTTTTAAGTACACTTGAATATAAAATGAAATTTAGACTTTCATCAATCGCACAGTCCTTCCACTCATATGACAAACAACAACAGAGACAAATTCAATGACAGAATTCAGTTTTTTGCAGTTTTCAGCTTTCTCGCTTCACACATTTCATTTTGTGCCACATGTATACGCACTGAGGCACTCTTATTGCTGTCTGTTAAAAATCTACACTCGCAACACACAAAGACTATAAGAACCTAAACCAAGATTAAAGCTATGATCAATAAGTTTGAAGGAAACCAGGAAGACAAAAACACTTGCCTCACATTTCCCTTCACTAATCGTCAAGCCAGTAGAGATCAGCACACAGCTGCTCAGTGACAACTTCAACTGTTCAAATGGTGAGCCTCGACATTTACTTTGAAAGCAGAACAATGGTTGATCCAAGTATTAGTATGAACAGGTATGAAAATAAAAGTCAGAAATTTGCGTAGTTGGGTGGAGAATCAAAATAGACACAATAATCATACACAATATGATTTCATTTTACGAGGCTCTTGCTCTCAATGACCTGATCAACAGCTACACTTAACACCCAGTTTTAGCTTGAGCATGCAAATTCAAAAAAAATGCATCTGCCGCCCATCCTATATGTCGGGGGGTGTGGGAGGTGAACGTGATGCTGTCTCGTAGTTCAGTGGCTTGGTGTCCCACAAAACATCATAGATTTTTCACAGGTTTTTGGGAGTCTAGAGGACAGAATTACTGGATTTTCCCTGTAAAAGACGATAATAACTTCTGTTGTAATAATCACTATAGAATGGGAACAGGATCAATTTACAGTGTAACAGAGTGACTGTACATGTAATTTACTAACTCAAAAAATTATTTTACTGTTAAGTTATTCTTTGAAATTAATTGAATTGAATGAAAACCCGAAAAACACAAAAAGACAGGAGTTCTGAATTAATAGAAAAAAACATAAAATGTCATTCTTATATAGAGAAAAAAGGTTTAAAAAAATGCTTGTATGTAGCCATTTATTTATAGCCAATTAGCAATTCTTAAGATCCCCAAACCAGACTTAACCAGGCCAATATATAAGGAGTGGCATAATCATAATGAACTACTTTCACGTCTCTTCACCGCTACCATGAATTTACAGAGGGATTGGGGGAATATCAGGGTAAAACAAAAATCACAAAGATTTTGAAATGGACTAGCTGAGTGCAAAAATGAAAAAAAAGGCTAATTTGTAGGTATAGCTGTTGTTTCACTTCAGGGAATAAAGTAGCACTGCAAATCACCATAAATTCAAAGGCAAACTATGTATCATGTCTTTCACATTTTAAACCAGTCCAAAAATAATTGTTGAAATATGCCATTAATTACTTCTTTAAGAAACAGTATTTTTCTCTCCTTTGTCAGAACCACTGAGGCTTATGTATCTATGCATTTGATGTGGTCTGAAACTGGTATAGCAAATATTTATTGTGTGAAAAAGGTTGGGTGTGATTCAACTTTGACTTACAGTGGTGCCGTGCTGGGGAAGCTGCAATTAATTCATTGCTAAAATAATCATAATCAGGAATGCACAACAAAGACAAACACTTAAATTACATGTTAGGTAGTAGCTCACTCTGTCTAAGCAAACCTTGTATATTGTAAGATGTTAGAATTGTGCCTTTGATAGTAGTGTCTTTAAAGAAAATGCATAATAACATTACCAGAAAAACCTGTTGCCAAATGCAACTCAAAGGCTGTACCAAAGAACAAGCAGTGGAACAAGTCCAAGTTAAACATCAGTGTTTTGAGAGGCAGTGAGAGGGACTTCTGAACACTAATCAGCTGCAATGCTACAATGTGCATTATATGTACGTTGAGGGTGAAGTCCAGGTGCCCTTAATCCTGAGCAAATCACTGCTGGAAAAGGGGAGCAGAGTGGCGTGATCAGTTGAAACTATGGACATTGAAGATAGGTTGATGGCAGGCCTCTTACCACCTTCTCATTTCTACACCAGAGGAAAACCTGCCGCCTGGATCAGAAGATGTCAGGGCACATGTCCCAGTTGCCTTGCTCCTTCGCCTCCCAATAACCGCCCTTGTAGACATGCAAGGTCTCTCCGGATACGGGGTCGTCTAACTTCTCAAACCACTGCGCTTGGTAGTTGTCTTGATGGGCGCCTAAAAAGGAAAAGAAAGAAAACGTTTTACCAAGAAGAAGCTTTAGAGGGACCTGAGGTGAGGGTTGAGAAGCCACTGAGCCATGACAACACATCATGCTTAAAGTAAGCTGATATGCTCTCAGGTGGTTGACTAAGAGATAGAGATATTTAATGTTTCCGATCGCTTGGACTTCAGATGCACTGAAGTACTCAATGAAATCACCAGTTTGCTCCTCTGCCATGTGGAGAGAATCAGTCTCACAACTAATACCCCAACTGCCCAGGACAACAGCATACTGATCAATGACAGACAAAATGCTACTCTAAAATATTAAGTACTAGGTCTGTGCCCATTCTATAGTCACCTACAGTCTACTATAAGGACGACCAACACAAATCTAAATAACAAAAAGCAAAATAAAACAGGGGATAATGGAGAGCAGCACTGATGTTACTTGCTTTTGACTTGAGCTCCATAAGGACCTTCCTTGCCTTCCACTATGAGAGACCAAGTTGCAAAGAGAGAAAATGATGGAAGATGAACAGAGGGGTTCTTAATCTAGATTCAGTTCAATTCCTAGAAAATTTGAAATAATTCACACTGTATGGTGCTATGTCATGATCAGAATACTTGCTTAGATAAGGGAAGGTCGAGGGTCCATAGGGGGCTGAAAACAGAAGAATTGAGGATGAATCTTTGAGAGCTACGATGTAAAAGATTGGGTATGATCTGAAGACGAAGATACGAAGAAGAAGTGCGAATGAAATGTAAGGGGCTACTTGCATGCAACAGGTGTATGAGGGGGAGAGTCCTCTGTGTCAGCTGAACACCAGCACACACACACACACAAAAAAAGATGTGAATCCACAACTCAATCCAAAATCCACACAAAATTATTGTTTATGTTAATTTTAGAAGTGCTGTGTGTAGCATATTGAGGGTGGGGGATGGGGGGTGTCAACAAAAGGCAATAGTCTCGACACATTTTGACCTCTAACTCATATATAATTTCCTGTCACAAAGAGGATCTCAGCTTCTTAAGTTGCACTAAACTGCCCTCTTCCTATTTGTGCTGCAAAGCAATATCATTTTTTTTGCCATTCCAATTTTATCTGACTTGGTGGCAGTGTAGAAACTGATATAAGCTCTTCTCAGTGCTGGTCTCACTTGTTTACGTAAATTATATTTAACGACACATGGTAAAAATGTAGTGATGTCAAGTTGGTGTAGAGTAATCTATGACCTCTTTCAACTCGAACAGTTGAAAATGCCTGGTGAAGGAATCTTGAGTGCCTTGTTCCAAACAGCATGTGACAGAGAGCAAGTTATTCCTCCACAAATATGAGCACCTGTTTGAGTTACTGTGACATCACTAGTATTGAGATACAAGCCTATCAACCTCCCATGGATCTATATGGGTCATTTCTCACTCACTGTTCTGTTAAAACGCTACACAAAGCACCTTTAAAAGTACATATTATGTAAAGCTGTTAAGTGATACTTGCTTTCATCAGAAACCTCATTTGCTTCTGTGCCAGTCTCCACCGCATCAGCTAAATGGAACAGAAATGGATGAAGGGATGGTAAAAGGTGAATGAAGTGTTTGCAAGATGATGAGAGTAGAAGACATTTAGCACCTTCCTATCACACAAACATATTGTACATGTGTTTTTGCCTCTAGAGTGACTATATAGTGTAGGTCAAGGGTGGGAAAAGACCACAAGAAGAGTACTTGCTTTTCAAGGGTGAATCATTGATTGAATCCTCAGTGACAGCTTAGGGTTGAGACAGAGACAGGCAGACAAGGTATTCCAAGACAGACAAAGTGGACAAAAAGATGAATGGATAGAAAAACATTGGACAGAAACACAAGACAAATAGATAAACTCCAAAACAAAGCTAATTTCCTTTTTTTTTTTTTTTTACCTTCCTCAGGTGAGCTGGCTGCTTTAACAGCCTCCCTCTCCCTTTCTCGACGGGTGGTGCGCTGTTTCTCTTCTAGCCTCTGCTTCTCTGCGTTAGCCTCATCCCAACGGCCGTCCTCCATCAACCGCTGGTCAGGGCGTCGTCGGCTGTCTGTTGGTGCCACTCCCTCTTCAGGTTCATTGAGCGTCAAGGCCAGTGATGAGAAGTAGTACATGTTCTCTGCTCCCTCTCTGTAAAGTCATCACCATAAAAGATCAGAGGCACAAAGCTACAACAATTTACATACACCGCTACCTCTACAGCTCCACCAACTTTCCCAAAACTACCAATCTTCTTTAAAACAGAAACTCACGGTAAAGGGTTCTTTGTCCAGATTTCTTTGGCTTTGAGGGTCTGATAGACGGTCCTCTGTTTGCCTTCAGTGCCGTTCTCGCCTTTACTGCTCTGCATTATCCTGGAAAACTCCATCTTCTCATCCCAGGTTCCTGATAGCACGTAATGGGCCTTCCCATCCTTATCTGTCACTACTCCTGTTACCTGAGAGACAAACACAGCTTTCCAGTTAAAAGTAATCAAAGAGCCTATGGTAGGCAGTACAGGGATTCACATTCAACGTACACTCAGTGGCCTCCTTATTAGTTACACCCGTACAATCTAATGCAATTAAATACAACAGCTCTGCCATGAATTCTACTTTAACAAAGTTTATAATGTTCCGTTCAGTTCAATTCAATTACATGTTTATCACTGAGGTCATAGCTAAATGTGGTGTTGTACTGGACTACATTATATTGAGAGGTGTTTCTCATTTTTTGTCCTTTTCATTTACAGTACATACATGAGTGGAGCAGAATATCAGAAACATCTCTCAATATAATGCAGTCCAACACCATCACTAACTATGACCTCAATGCTAAAACATTTAATTTAAGACCTGTATGACAGTGTCAAAAGAAAAACCCCTGGACATTACAGGCATCATAAAAGTAGACTTTATGGCAGAACATGTGTATTGGATTGCATTAGACTGAATAAAGTGGACACTGAGTGTATTTTCTTTCAGAGATAGAGATATCTTCAGGATGCAGCATCAAGTTTCTATCTCCATTCATTTCAATGTTATTGTAAAATATTTTAAATGCTGTAAATCCCAGATCACTACTAAAATCTAATTAGCTGTTAGCCACAGGCCTATCGAGTCACAGAAATTCCCAGAGATTCAGTTATTTTTGAGATGTCCTGCTCATTGACAGACAAACAAACTGATAAACCAGGGATGAAAACATCCACCTCTTCTGCAAAAGCAATCAGTAATATTTTGGATATAAGCAACTAACTGAGGAAACAAAGCTCAATTTAATTTATTACAGATTCGTAAACATTGTGGGGTTTTTTTCTCTTTTTTATATACAGTATCATAAATCTTCCTGTGAAGAAGCATATCAGCTCTGGCTTTACATACAGTAAGTGCTACATAATAAAAAAGAACAATATAAAGAAAAAGACCCACCTTTCTTGGTACATCTCTGGAGAAGTAACTGTAGGGAGCGAACTTGAGGTGGCAGCGATCTCCTGTCCTGTGGTTCACCACATCTATCTCCCCTGACTGGAAGGGGACAAAGGGAAGAGACTAAATGTTTTGCTGTTGAAGACTTAAAGGATAAAACCTAGCAGAATGATACGCTAAATGTTTTATAAAGACATCTATGTCATTTATTTATCCCTAAGTAGTTACTAGTGGTGTTGAGGTTTTGTCAGTTTTCAATTTACCTGGTCAATCCACAATTTGCCAACAATGATGTTGTGTACTGTTGTAGTCACTTTCTTCCAAGAGTAGTGATTGTTGCTCTTGTCAAATATACACTGGATAGGACCTGGGGATAGAGAGGGAATAATGTTAGAGCTGGCAGTGGTCATTTTTAACATGCTCACCCAAAATACAGATGTCACATTCTACAGCACATACTAAGGTATGAGTTTATATATAAGATAAGGTGCAGAAAAAAAGGATTACTGTTCTAATTGGTGCACTGACAACCACATCGGTGACCACTGCATTGATTTACAGTGAAAAACTACCATGATTGTAAGCAGCAGTCAAACCAGAACTGGCAGGGTGGAATTTTTCTTGTATACTTCAATGAAAGCATAGATTTCTGGAGCTTGCCAGACTAGCTATTGTAGGTAGTGTCATAATTTTACAAGTAAAAAACAATAACTCCCAGCCATACAATGTATCCTCTGTTCTGCTTTATTTCTTTTTTTTATTTAATTATGCATCTATATGTGGGAGTATTTTCTGTAGTATTTTTTATCTTTTTATTTTCACTTCCTTTAAATTGTACTTATATATAAAGTATATATACTTTTTTAAATTATGTATCTCTTATATCACTTGCCTGAATCTTGTTGTATTTTTATTACCCTGTAAAGCACATTGAAATGCCCTGGTGTATGAAATGTGCTATACAAATAAAGTTGCCTTGCCTTTCAGCTGTACAAATAGAGATACTCCAAATGCACAATCAATCTTCCCAATTATAAACGATAGCTGGATTTTTTCGCCCCACTAATATAAAGTTTACTTCGGTCTGCACGCACTCACCCAAAGGCATGATAGAGAGATATTTTCCTCTAAACTTGCTGGCCAGGGTGATTTCTTGTCTGAGGCTCCAGCCCTTTTCAGAGATGGCATGGTGAGCTGCAGCAGGTGGGTGGTGGCTCACCTGAGAAGAGGCGAGTGAAGCGAAGAGAGAGAAGAGATAGCAACATCAGGATTTGACCATCACAGTTATGTGACTATTCAAGCAAATAAACATGCTTGCATAAGCATACTTAAAGCATGTTTATTTTTTAGAACTGGAATCTGGTCAAACATAAATGTGATCCTCTGGTATGAACTAATACATTTCAGTCTGAACGGAAAAGACTATAGTCTGCAAAAGTCACTCCTTACATGTGTGATGCTGCGATTTCCAGCGTTGTTTTCCACATACCTGTTCACAGAGGGAGCGGTAGCCACACTCTTTTAGCCGATCAAGCTCAAAGGTTTCTCCCAGCAGAGGATTGAAGGGTTTTCCTGTGCGGTGGACAGTGGTGGAGTAGGAAGAGACTGTGAAAGCGGCCACATAACACATCTGCTCTAGAGAGCTCTGACATTTAGCGGCCTTATCCAGCAGCTCATAGTACTCCAGGTCTTCAGATAGACGTTGCAGCATTGAGAGGGGCTCATTGAAATTCACCTAGAAAGTACAAAGTCGCAGAGAGAAGTCATCTGATTACTTCTGATTACTCTCACAAGGAGATGCCACTTGGATACCAACAAGAGTACAGGTTTCTTACAGGCATCGGTATCTTTGAGAGCTCCTTTCCAATACAGTTCTTCATGATGCTCCACAGATTGAGGTAATAGTTGGGCTTGTCGGGGATACGGGTCCGTCTTTGTCTAACTGGCTCTAGCTCAAGGGGTTGTGGAGACTCTGGATTGGATGCCAAAGACAGTTCATCAAACTGGAAGAAGAGAAGGAGCGTCAGGTGACTGTGGTGTGTCGACGAGCAGAGGAGAAGCCAAGTCAATACAAATCAGAACTTGCTCACAAAAACAGACTTAACACACGTTTACCGACTGATCGTCCATTCCAGTCTCACTGCTGATCCCACTAACGTTGCTGCCAGATCTCCTGGTGGACAGATAAACAACAAAGCATAAAATTTCAAACAAAACAGTACACAAGTAGAGAAAAAAAAAACAGATTAAAAAATAAAATTACTGATATTTGAAAAAGACAGACAGTTAATTACTTGTGATACTTGGGGTCAGCAGGGACAGTAATAAACTCTGCCGGGTCTTCCATCGCATCAAAGAACTCATTGTCATCATCCTCGTCACTGGCATCACCTTTTCCTGAAGCACCACCTAAAGTGAAGAGAAACAGTGAAATAATAAATGGCTCAACATGCCTCAGATGACTGGTGCAGGTATGTGGCATGGCAGGCATGATTTGAGTAACATCAAGGGTCCAAAGACAGAAGTTCAGTTGGGGATGAGAGCCGTACCTTTGTTACCTAAGGCGGGATTGCTGAATGAAGAGGGGAGAACTGTGGCTCCTCTGAAAGCTCTTTCCAAGTGGTTGTGCTGTTTGGCCAGCTGCTCCAGAGTCTCCTCCAGTCGTATCCTCTGGTCTCTTTCAACCTGTAAGGCCTTCTGCCAGCGTTTACTGTGGCTCTGGGCCAGGGAGAGGAAGTCTCTACATGCCTTGGGGAGCATGCAAAAACAAGAGTAATGTATCAGCAAGAGAGTCAACAACAAGAGTCGTTCTTCAGCAGTTAACACTTTGATGACTTACATTGATCATGGCATTAGAGGTGATTCTGAACAGCGTGGCTCTCTCTGTAACTTGTCTGATCTTCTCCCCCATGTCCCCTCCGACACGAATCCCCTCCAGTTCAGACAAAGACCTGTGTTTGGAAAAAAGGAATGAATGAATGCAGGAACAAATAAACAAGAACACAAAATAAATAAATTACCATCACCCTCCTTTTCTTTGGATATTATTGTTTTTTTCTAAAGTAATCAAACTGCTCAGTCTGATAACGAATACCTTTGGAGGGCAGACCCATGCTTGACAATGAGATCATTGCAGGTGGTGAGGTCCTCCACTTTGTTGTTGAGTGTGCGTAGTGTGGACTGGACTTCTGAGTTACGGCAGCCTCCACCCTGTCCTGAGGTCGGGGGCACTGCAGGACAATCATCACCCGAGTCATCTGAGGGAGAGAACAGGGAAGATAATATGACTAAAAACAAAGAAATTTAATGATTAAATGCTTTACACAAAGATAAATACACACATTTGTGCCTGGCATGGAGTAGACTTTTCTATGCATTTTCATATTCCATCTCCTCCTCCTCCCATCCAACATATTTGTTTTCCCTCTCACCAGATTCAGCTTGCATGCGGACGGCCTTTGCCTTGGCGAGCTCCAGAGCAGTGATCCATCTCTGGCGCTCTACTTCTGAGCTGGCCTTCAAGTGGTAGGTCTGCGCCCCTCCGTTGGAAATGACAAAATTGCAGGAGTCCTCCACAGCAATATTGGCTGTGGCCAAGTTGATGGTGCCTCGGCATGTGTGACCCATCTCTGCCTGGGTCCTGGAGACAAACAGAATGAAGGACTGTCAAATGCAGAGTTTCTAAATCCCTGTTTGAGTAAGCAGTAAGTAAGATTTTTTTTCTTGCAGGGCAACTGTATATTTGCTTAAAATTGTGCATAAAAAGTGCTATTTAAGTACTAATTTGAAAGTACTGCTCATTTAAAATGCCTTAAAAAGCTAAATTAAAAACACTGGGTTACTGCCTAAGAAAACTGTTATAAATCTATATTACAGTATATCATCTTTATGTTAAACTTTCCACAGATAATCAAAGTTAGCAACACCCCTTGTGTGCCACGCCCTCTCCCCTACGTACCACCTTGGCTGAAACCCTGTAAATTAATTTCAAATTCAGTCATATACATGTAACTTACCTATAGTAAGACAACAGTCCATTGCTCAGAACAAACCAGCGTCTCTGGTAACCTTTAATGTAGTTAGTCCATTTGAAGAGCCAACCCTTGTACGTGTCTCCAGGGGTTGGAGTAGGGGGCTTAGGCTCCGACATCACAACAGCCTGTGATTTCACTGGGTGAAGTTAGAGCCTGCGGAGAAAAAACCTAATCAAAATTTACATTGATATTTCATTGTTGGATATACTACTGTTCATTTGACACATGAAATGTATGCACAAACTGGTCTTATGGTTGCTACAGACACTCGCATCACAGAGTAAATTGGCTTGTTAATGTCAACACTTTTTGACTAGATTCATAAGTTCATTGTGTCATCCTATTATGACATACATTAATGTATGATTAGCTATATATGGCAAAATGATGTGATGCGTCGGTTTACCGGTCTGGTTCTTGACATTGGAAGAAAATTGTTAACATCAACACATACTAACCCACTAAGTAAATGCCATCAGCTGCTTAGGTTTTGTGAATATTCAATTTAATCTGAAAACATTGAATCGGCACACAAATACTAACCTGTCAATGTTGGCTGCAATTGGTCGAATTAGCGTTACACACTTATATGAATTAATGTTGGCTGGTCCACATCTGACAATGTTGTTAAACGTTACAACAGCTATGAACGTTAGCTACGTAGTTATAGCCATCGAAGCCCCCAAAAATGAATTAGCACACAGAGTTGTTTATAATACCGCTATGATAGTATGCAGCTGGATTCAACGTTAACGTGGAATCTACACATTACAACATAACAACGGTGGACTGCTGACTTGCCTCCTACAGTAACTAATAATCTGTTTAGCTAACATTTAACGACAACTCTCATAGAGAAAACACAACTCACTACCGATAACAGTCATCTTAACCCACCAGTTATTTTCCAGGATGACATACAAGTGTCAAGTAAACATAGCCTGGATACTGGGAGGTAAGGTTACTTCGAGGAACAAGAAGCCAATTCCAAACATTAAAGCTACTTAAAACAGTGTCCGTCACTAAGCTTGCTGCTAGCTAAACAACAGGAAGCTGTCACACAGCTTGACACGTAGTAGATAATGCTAACGATCATTTATAACTGTGCAACTCTCTGTTTCTTTGTCGGATATTTTAAGTGACATTAAGACATGATCATATTTTCGTGACGCTTACCCTTACCGTGCAAAACCTTTGCTATTAATACTGTACATATCGTGCTGGATGAAGCGATGTTTTCACGGATGTATTACGTAGAACAGCTACTTTGCTACAGGTTGTGCAACATGAAAAGCGTTCGTTGAGCCCCGTAACCGTCGACGTTAGTTCCGCTGAGGACAAACCAAAAAAACAAAAAAAAAACAACTTGCAAAATGATCTATCATCATTCTCATACTATTATTTTTAATGGTTATTTGATAATTTGAACGAGTGTGCGAATTTCTTCGATCGTAGTAAAACAATCTAATACGGTTAAAACCGTTTAATACAGTGGCCTGGGCAATATCAACACTATTTTTAAAGAAAGGAAATGCTGATGTTTTCGTTACAATTTACTTTAATTATAACCATTAATTAGAAGAATTTTCGATTAAATTGAGTGGGACGCCCTGCAAGTAATCATCCACCCCTGTCATGTGCCTTTTGACAAACCGTTTCAAGGCTGCCATCTACTGTACAAAAATTCCATCCTAATTTTGGACAGCATCTAATGTGAACTGTGGAATGCATATTCATAATGTCAGCTTATCTCTAATTTGTTGTCAGATAACATTCAAAGGCCAGCAATTACATTATTGAATGTTAAATGTAAAGCAGGACTATGAGCCCACTTTCCTGTGAAGAATTATCTTAAACATTGTGTATTAATGCATAAATTTAACAGAATGAAATCATAGCAGTGGAAATGCTAATCTTCTGGGCTTTTTCAGTAATAAGCATTTTCAGTGTTTTAGTTTTTGCATTCATTTATTTGCTGTTATTTGAGTTCTGTTGTAAACCACATTCAACTTAATAAAGCTGAATGAAATTTAAAATCTATTTTTGCTACTTAAAATCAGAACCCCAAAGCATTTAAACTATTTTTTATAAATACTTCTTCCCCTTGTTCATTACTACTGGACCTGTTCCTAAACCCATGCCACAAAATGTGCAATAGCTGTCATGAAACTAAACAAAGGGATTCAAAATTTACACTACCCATGTTACACGGACAAATGTAGGTTCTCATTAAAACAATATTTTCATCCTGAAGATAGGTACCTTCTGAGTTACTCTTCATCATGTGCATTTGCAACACAGAAAACAAAAAATATTTCTCTCATTGGTATTCATTTTATTGGACAGTTCTTTACAACAATGAGGCCTCTATGAATTAGCATTAAATTGGAGCAGTTACTTTACTTACTAAACAGTGTGTGTGTGTGTGTGTGTGTGTGTGTGTGTGCGCGCATGTGACAGTATGTGTTTGTGTTAAAGATAATTCACTCTTCCCCCAAACTTATTTGGTGATGGTGTTTGCATTCATACTTTTCCCACTCCCACTAAGCACAATATAAGGTGTTTTCTGAGATTTCTGCTTCTCTTGAAGCAAAGCCACCGTCCCAAGAGGAGTATCACTGCTGCTCATCTTCTTCAGCAGGGCCTCTTCCTCCAGCTTTTTCATCCTCCTCTCTGTCTTCATCTTTCCAGACCCTTTACCATGGAATCGATGTGAAAGCTGCCTGAAAGCTTCTTTCGGAGTGAGCTTCCGCCCAGATTCGTCCACATACTCAATCTTGACGTCAGGCTTATAGCTGTCCTTCTCCTTGAAATCTTGAGTGAAGCCTCTGTATTCTTCTCGGCGACTGTACTTGTCATCAAAGCCCATCTTGTCCTCAATGCAGTAGTTGTCATTGGGCAAGGCGCCTTTTGGTGCTCTGACGCGGGCTACCTTCTGCATTTGGGTGTCCAGTAGACCTTTGTTTTTGCACAGCAGCAAGGCAGCAGCAAGGCCAGAGTTGACAATGGGCTCTTCATCCAAAATGGTGGCAGAGGCTGTGGAGAAATCTGGCTGTTTTTGCTCTTCATCCAAGTTAACTGTGCTCCATCCAACATTCTCATCCATTTCTGAGTCTGAATCTCCAGCATCATCTTTCTCTTCTTCCTGTTCAAAGTCCATAATGTCTTCTTGGTCCTCTCTGTTGCCTGACTGTCCATAAGTTGGAATATCACCCAGCGTTCTGCAAAACTCTGAGGTGGCGTTGAACACAATGTTGTTCCTCTTCTCAGGATCATTGTCATTGTTGCCCTTATCAAGCACTTTAATCTGCTCTGCCACCTTCTCCCCAGAGTCTTTGAGAAGCTGCTTTTGCCTCAGTTTCCTCTGCTTCTCCAGTTGTTTCTGCAGCTCCTGCTCTGCCTCATCCTCCTCAAGTGCAGCTGGCTCAGGGGGTGTAAAGTCCTCGTCGTCACTTATGTCCATTTCTGCCATCCTGATGTCATCAGACATTTGGGGGATATTGTGTGGCAATGTGCTCTCCTCCTCCTCCTCATCCTCCTTTACTTCCTCGCTGTCGTCATCCACCTGTCTGCGGCCTCGACCACGTGTCCTGGAGCCAAAATCAGTGCTGCGAGTGTCGTCAAGGGCAAGTTCATCTGCAGCTGTCCGCTTCTCCTTCTTCCTGATCTTCTTCACACGGCGTTTTGTCTTTTTAAAGCCCACCATTTCCTGAGGTGTGTAATACTCCGAGGCGATAGCGAGAGCAGGCATTTCCAAGGACTGGGCCTGATTTCGTAGAGCCTCCCTCATGGCCTGAAGCTCCCGCTCTCGCTCCCCATCTGCAAAGCCCCCTGTATTCAAGCGGAAACTCTTCTTCTTTTCACCCTCAATTTCCTCATCATACTTTGACAGTACAGTGTGGGCCTTAAATGTAACCATGTCATCCACACTCTCCTCCTCTTCATAGGGCTTGTAATCCGGCTTTTTCTTTTTTAACTCCACATTCTTTTCTGCTTTTTCCTTGTCCACCAGTCCCACATTTACAAGCACATCTTCCTCCTCTTCAAGTACACCTTTGTCTTGAAGGGTCAGGATGACAGTCTGGCCCTCATTGAAGGAATCCACCTTGTGCTGTACTTTGAGTCCTTTTAGATCTTGAGCTGTGTAGGCATCCTTTTTGCTTTGTGCAAACTCCTCCTCTACCAGACTGCTGACACCAAACTCCTCATCCATCTCTTCCAGAAGTTTGGCTCTTTTCTCTGCCATTTCTTTTTCTTTTGCCAGCGTTCTGCTTCTCTCAACCCAAGCAGATGTGTCATCCAGCCAGTCATCCTCTGCTAGGGTCTTGACTTTTCCCAGTTTCTGGTTCTGAATGCGTTTTTCTTTCATTGCGGCAAGCTTCTCTCTCATCTCTTTCTGCTGCGCGATGAGAACAGGGTTGATGGTCTCAGCCACCATTGGTTCCTCTTTGGTCCCGAGCTCCTTCTTGTTCTCATTTAATTCCAGAGGCTTCAGACCCAGCTTGGCTCTGAGTTTGTTTGTCTCCTCAATGCTGAGAGATGCGTCTCCGCTTGCAGACTGAGGCCCCACTTCTGCATTGCTTTCTTCATATCCAAGATCAACTTTTTCCTTCTTCACTCGTGGCTCCCCGCTGCTCTTTTCACCTTTGCTGCGACTCTCCCGTCCACTTCTGTCCCTGGACCTGGAGCGTTTTCGCTTCTCTTTATCCCGGGTCCCATCCCGATCTGAAGCATCTCTGTCTCGGTCCTTGTGGCGATGTTTCTTGTGTTCGCGACGGCGCTCTTCTGTGTCCTTGTCGCGGCTCTTTTCCTTGTGTTTCTTCGACGATCCCATTATTTCCGCTGCAGGATACAACAGTTGTAACTCAAAAAATGCTACTGTTGTTAAAATATACTTGCTTACACGGTGTGTTGAATACTGGGATGAAAAATATTGCTAGGCTAACTAGCGAGCGCACATTAGCTTTGAAGGCTAAGTGGCTAAACGACGACACAACTCACTCAGTGCGGAGGCAAAAATGAAACCTTGTATTCGAAATCCGATGTTAATCGACGACGAGTCAGATTGTGGAAAACTTGCGTAGCTAGATGTTTTCTTCACGCCAGTTTGGTCATCTATACTCCACGTTCAAGTACACATCTTTATACTTCGTCAAAGTGAACGACAGTATTACTGTTTCCGGAAAATACACTTCCTCTTGTAGAAGATTAGTTAGTAGCTAATGTATACTGCCACCTGCTGTATGGAAGTGTTTATATCAGGCCAGTACCACATCGACGAGTGGCTGCTTTTTGGGAGATAAGACGTTATTATTTATCAGATGGCTTTTACCAGACTCAGAGAGAATTTGTAAAACCTTTACTGCGATATATTAAGTGCTAGGCAACGACATTTCCTCCACTTTAACTCTGAATGGTAATATCAACGTTCCCTATCTTAAATTGTAAGCTAACTTAGCAAGCGTAGTTTTAAATAAATTGACTAAAAGCCATTATTTTAACCTGCTGCGTTTGTCGTTAGCTAATGTTAATGTTGGTTAGTCCTGACAGTTAGCAAATTCAAGCTTAGTCTGATAACTAACCATAATTCCCTGCTTGACGTTTAGCTTTGCTAACGTTAATGCGAGCTGAGATGCTTGTTTGCTTCAACTTTTACCGAGACATTTAAAGTTAGCTCCGTGGTGAGCAGCTGTTAGCAAGCTAGGTAGCATTAGCGAGCTACCTCAGCAAGCTTGGCAACTTTCATGACTCGTTAGCATAAGGTTTTGCTTTTTTTGATCGAGACAAATATCGCTAAATGTTATGGTGGTGTTCGATCGATAGATAATCGAAGTAACTTAATGTTAACCAGCGGGTTAGCTGGTGCAGATCGGGGTTATTGCGTGTTGCCATGGCGATTGTGGAACGGAATTAGGTCACAAACGTTAAGCTAGTAAAGTTCACTATGAAACAAGCTACGTGCACTCACATTTTTAACGTTTGTTCAAGCTAACTGCAACTGCTATACTGGTTATCGCGGCACTTTATGTCTGCTAACATCAACCAGTGACCCTGCGGGGAGCAGTGACAGAAAGCTCGCGCTAACTCGCTGCGTGGTGGAGGGAATGTCTCATTGTTTTCCCCGGGAACCCGAGCGGGCCACACACAAAACCCAACGGCAGCTAACGTTAACCGACAGGTCACAAAAATAGCTATATGGTCAACGTACTGATGTTTTCAAGCTGTTCGTGATTGGAGTTAGCTAAAGTTAACGGCTCATTTCACAAGGTTATTAGTGAAATGTGAAGTTTGCTGTCGTTTTTAGGCACTAACGTTAGGTTTACTTACAGTGACAGGTAAGCTATGAACGTTAGTGTACTAGTTACCTTACTTGAAATGTTTCCATATTCTCCTGAAATGGATAATGTCTTTTTCTTGTTTGTTCTTTTCATGTAAGCTTGTATAACGTGCTTGTTGTTCTGTGGCCCTGTGTGGTGACCAGTATATCTTTTGTTGCGAATTCCAGCAAGCTGTAACGTTAAGCAAGCAGTTTCCTTAACTGTGAAATGTCCTTTTTACTATGATGTTTTTAATGTAGACTTGTATAACCTGCTTTTTGTTCTGTGGTTTCTGTTTGGTGACCAATATGCATTTTGTTGTGAATTCCAGCAAGCTGTAAGTGGGTGACATGGCAACTGGAGGCACTCCTTTTGATGACAGTGCAGAAGAGCTGCACAACTGGACTGTAACCAATGGCAGTCTGGAAGATAGACTCAACAACATGGTAAAGGCTGGTCAGAACCTTTATAAAAGACAAAATTTGACTGGTTGTTTTAATTTTCACATAATGTTACATTTGAGGGGCTCCTCAACACTTCCTGCTTTTATTATACAGCCAATTTCACCATCATTTTGTTATTCAAACTGTAAAGTACACATTGCTCTGTAAACTGTATCTTATTGTGTTGTCACTATCCTGGCTTATTGATGCCATGATATGTCTGATATGTATGTTATACACAATATGCATCTGCCCCTTTAAAAGTAAACATTCATAATATTTAACAGTGCAAATGTTTTTGCTGTTGATCAGGACTGGGGTGTACAGCAGAAGAAACCTAACCGATCATCAGAAAAGAACAAAAAGAAGCTGTCAGCAGCGGTGGTGGAGAGCCGCCTGACTAATGATATTTCGCCAGAGTCCACCCCTGGGGCCGGTCGCAGGAGAGCACGCACTCCTCATTCCTTTCCCCACATCAAATACACCACCCAGATGTCTGTCCCAGACCAGGCTGAGCTGGACAAGCTGCGCCAGAGAATCAATTTCACAGACTTGGATGAGGTGAAAAGCTGCTGTACTCCATCACTAATTATTTTTATTAATTCACATCCCATGAAAACAAGAATAGAAAACAAGTGACATTCTGGTAAATATATGAACATATGGGCAGTAGCTCAGTCTGTGGACAGAGATATCGCAATGAGCCGATGGTTTGACAAACTAATAACAACAACACTTTATAACAGAACCCAGCACTCAAAAGGAATGAGCCCAACTGAACGACATTTGTTTGTATTTCCAGTGCATTGACAATAACGTGATAGCAGATGGCCTTACCTGTCACATCTCATATGTTGTGGTTTAAAATGGTTTTGTTAACTGGCCCCATTTGCTGCTGTTTATATATGTCTGTAAAACTGTTTGTTAAATGGGGAGTAGCACAACACACAATTTAAAATCTGGCATTAAACTGTGTGGTAATATGTATGATGCAATATTTGACTTTAAAGGTGCCATGTGGATTTTTTTGCTGTAGAGCAACATTTTTATGAACAGGTCCCCGTACTGATTGTACGTCTTCGATCAGCATGAGGAAGCACACAAGTGCCTTAATACTAGTCCCTTTTGCGGAATCTCAAGGACATGGAATAAAAATCTAAAGGATTATCACACTGTCAAACGAAATACAAAGTTGTAGTTTTTGTTCAGTGATAAAATGCCAATGCAATGCTGTGATGCATTGGCAAACAGTAGAGGAAGTGATAGCAGAATATTTTTCATAGTTTGGTATAGAGTTGTTTGGCTGACCTTGTCCTGCTGTGGAGCTGAGGGTGGCCAAATGGCAGAGTAGTACACGAAAACAGGAAAAGAAAGGGGGTAATCCATACAACAGTGAAAATATTTAAATATTTGTAAGGCAGGGTGGACAAAGCTGAGTATTTTGTATTAATGCAGCAGGGGCATTGTTTTTACAGGGCTAATAAATCATGTTTACATGCTCGTAGCATAGTTATCCATAAAATCGTATTTGGTTGTATACAGTGTGTTTTGGACAGACAAAAATGATGTAAAAACTGTTCATTAACAATGAAAAGTCCACCTTCTTACATTTTGGCTTAAAAAAACCTGAACACTTAAGTATCTGAGAGTTTTTAAAAGAAAATGTCCACAATCTTGGGTGGTAATTTGTCTGACTTATATCTTCTTTTCTTACTCAGAGGAGCATCGGCAGTGACTCCCAGGGGCGTGTCACAGCTGCCAACAACCAGCGTCAGTTAGCTGGAGAGAACAAGAAACCCTACAACTTCCTACCTCTGCATGTAAACACTAACAAAAGCAGGGAGCTGCTCCCTCCCTCCTCCTCTGCCCCAGCCACACCAGCTATCACCAAGGAAACTAAGAAACAGAGCCCAGGACTCAGGGATACGTTCACCCCTTTGGTTCCTACCAAGGATACTCCAAGGCTCAGCCGTGGTGGCACCGAGAGAGGGCCCTTAGCGCACAGAGAATATGGGAGAGGAGAGCCGAGAATAGACAGCAGCCAGGTAACATTTTGTTCTGTTGTTACTAAGGTTTTCATTCGCTCTTACTCTTGTTTAACTTCCACTTGATGCCTTTGTAGTCTGAGGATTGAGTGGAACAATGAGGTGTTCGTCTCAAAAACACAGAAATCTGTCTACCAAGTAGATGATATTTTACTGAATAAGTGAAAATTTTGACCTGCTGATGGTGCTAGAGGTAAAGTCAGAGGATCGCCAAAGTAATTAGAATTGATCCTCCGGGGAACTTCAACAACAAATTTCATAGCAATAATAATCTAGCCTATATAATATTTTTACTATAACAATGTATCAAATGACAATATGAAAACACTGTGAAAATGTGAAAGGGGTCAGAAAGACACAGTAAGAGACTAGCTGGTGAATATAATGGAGCATTAACAGCTAAAGAGCCAGATATTTCCCTCAGAGTTGGTGGAGGACAAAAACAGAGCTAAAAGAGAGTGAAATTGGACTTACATTTACCAGGTGGCCAAATACACGACTCCAAATTAATGCTTGCTAATGTTGCTCTGTAACTGCTGGATGTGTAGCCTAAATAAGCAACTGTTTGCTAACAAATTCACCATATCATCTTAATAGGTGATGACATCTCAGTGTTGTGTTTACAACTTGTTTCCACTGCTCCCAAGTGGTCAAAAAAAAAAGTTATTGCAGGTTTAAGTATACTAATCCTGCTTAGAAAAACATTCATTTCACATTTCATTTAAATGAGTCCCTTTTCATTTGTACACATGGCATTGTCTATGTATGTCTCCAGACTACACTGTGAAACCAGAACTAGGCTGAAAGAGAGGGAGCGCCAGTGCAGCTGAAACTAGGCTGTATTTAGGGCAATTTATAAATATGCCACCCTTGGTGCCCAGTGAGTTTTGTGCCCAACCCCCTTTCTGCCCTTATTTCGCCCAGTCTGAGCTGTCGCTGCAGATGCTCACTCACCTTTCCTTACGTCTTTCTCTTGTCTTCTTTTCATTTACTCTTCTGAAACCCACACCTGTACACCGCCCTCCTCTCTTTGTACGGTCTCAGGTGGTGAGCAAACTGGTCCAGATCCGGGAGTACATCAGTAAGGCCAGCTCCATGCGGGATGACCTGGTGGAGAAGAATGATGTGCCGGCCAACGTGGAGCGTCTCTCCCATCTCATCGACCACCTCAAGGAGCAGGAGAAGTCCTATTTACGGTTCCTGCAGAAAATGCTGGTTAGTCTGTCATTTGTTTCTTCTTAATCTTTTTCAGAATGAATCTAGCTCTTTGCTTTTCTGTCTTTGCTGTCAGACAAAGGCATACCATTTCAGTAAAATGTGGTCTTTCATGTGTAAAGCTTGTTTCTTAGCTAATCCATTGCTGAAATGGGACCTGTTTGTGTTTTTATCTTGGCACCTTGCCACACATATATTTTTAATGGCTGTCTTTCTTTGTGGCCTGAAACACTTCAACAGTCAAGTCATGTTTCATGTGATGATAAAATGAGGACATTCAGTAGCATGCTACCTTCGATTGCTGCGGCTTTGTTTTGTGCTTGTTATCATTTTGCCTTGACTGGAGCATTTCTGTGAAATATATAGTAGTATTTGCAAGAAACATTATTTTTTTATTATGCAGACGGTTAAATTCACTGCTCCATTTATTCCCACAGATATCAACATTTACATGCAGGCATTCCCATATATGGAGCATTTGGTGCAGCATATTGCATGTTGAATCATTTTCAGTTACTAAGTTATTACTTTAACAATGCCAAACAATTGTTGGACAAATGCGTACGGCATACTTTCCTATTCAGCTATCTTTGAGTCACTGGCTGTTCTTTTCACTATCTCTATAGACCCGGGAAAATGAGGAGGATGATGTGGGGACCCTGGACTCTGCAGTGGGCTCAGGTTCACTGGCAGAGAGCACTTCTCTTAACATCGAGGTCCGCTCTTCAGATGCCTCAAATGCAATGGTGGGTACAAAAATCTGCCACTTTCTACCCTTGTCAAGAGTATTTGTTGCATTACACCTAGCCATTATTATTAGTATAAGGTAATTGTATTTTGTCTTTAAACTCAGACACAAAGAAATATAAACCAAGCAATTTGTCCTTCCTTTACTTTTATCATCATAGGTTATCCTCATTTGCTGTGTCATTACCTGACAAGCCTCTTTTACCTTTTCTGCTGAGTAGCACTGTAGTACCGTAATGCTTTGTGGGTGTTAATTTTGTAGGGCGGTAGGCCAGAAACGGTGCGAGTTGACCAGAAGGAAGAGCTGGAGAATCTGCGTAAGCAGCACGAGCTGCTGAAGAAGATGCTGGAGCAGCAGGAGCAGCTCAGGGCCCTGCAGGGCCGACAGGAAGCACTAATGGCTATGCAGAACAGTGCAGAACAGGCACTGGCTGTGATTGAAGACACAGGTGAGATGCACACTAACACAGTCACTGGCCCATTCACAGTCAAGTGCAGACCAGTAGTTGTTTGCTTTTTCTAGAAGAAAAAGTAGTATACATTACTTTTTTTGTAGACAAAGATGCATCAATCCTATTAATCAAACTGTTATTGTAAGAACTGATTATATTATGGAAGGCATATTTTGTATCAATATTTTCTGGTAAATATGTGAACAGTTTCTACCACTCATATTTAATGATTAACATAAACAAACCATTTCCTATGTTTAATTCCTTTAACATTTGTTGTTGGCATTAGTTGTCACAGAAACCACAGGCAGTGTTTCAGGCCTGAGCATCACATCAGAACTGAATGATGAGTTGAATGATTTGATCCAGCGGTTCCACAACCAGCTACATGACTCTCAGGTACAGTAGACTCTCTCTCTGGGCTGCCATAATCTCCTTAAGTAATAGCATTATGTCATCTAGAAATATTTCCTACATTGAAATGTCATCTGACTCATGTACTGCAGTTTTGTAATTATTAATCATAATTATCACAGTATTAAGACATTATGTCAATGTCAGTATGTCAAGATATTTATATTTTACAAACTGATGAAGATACTACTACTACTATAATCTGTAATGTTGGCGTATCCTCTAGTCTACCTCTCATTTAACATGCCATGTCAACTTTTTTAAAATCTGTATTTTATCAAGAAATGTGTCTTAGCTGTTTTAATAACAAATTTATTTTAGTTTCCATTATTTGTGCCTTATAGACTA
Source organism: Macquaria ambigua (assembly GCA_008360985.2). Classification (NCBI taxonomy): domain Eukaryota; kingdom Metazoa; phylum Chordata; class Actinopteri; order Centrarchiformes; family Percichthyidae; genus Macquaria; species Macquaria ambigua. Next base: position 57,113 of record VMKM01001278.1, on the reverse strand, counting down.
AAGCAGTGCCAGACAACCGTCGTCAGGCAGAGAGCCTTTCCCTCTCTAGAGAGGTGTGCTGGTCTAGGGCTCCCCAGGCTGTAGGTCCACCTCAACACAGGCCTCTCCTCCACTCTGCCTCTGGTCCCCACACTGGCCTAGACACAGGGGCAACAGCTGCCAGTGCCAAACTCACTAAGCTCAAAGAACTCCAAGACAAAAAGCAAACCATGGATAAGATCCTGCAGGAGCTGCATTCACTCAGAGACCAGACACTCAATAATAACTCATGTAAGAGTATTTCCGAAGACTTTTCTTTTGTCATTCTTGGGGGTGTTTTTCCCTATAAAGTGTAACAGTGTGTGGTTCCCTTCAGGTCGTGGCTTGTCAACACAGTGCAGTCTGAGCATGGGAGGATCTTCAGATTGTCCATCTGCTCTCTGCTCTAATGGGGCCTTAGCTTCCACTTCCTTTAATCCTCCACTCACGCAACACCAGGACAGCTCCAATTCCACAGACAAGCTCAGGTACACACAAAAAAACCACACGTGGCTATAAGCAGTTGAATAGGCAGATCAGATATCAGCAGCACACTGGGGTTGGTGTAATAAAGGTTGGTATTGTGAAGACATTGTCCTGGCGTGTCATATAACCTTTTAAATTATTAAACGTAGTATACATTCGCATCTCATTCACACATTTGTTGTTCTTTTCTACTCCTGTATAGAAAGCTAAAGGAGGTCCACAAGCGTTTGAATGAGCTGCGGGAATTGGTTCAGTACTACGAGCAGACTTCTGATATGATGGTGGATGCAGTCAATGAGAATGTGAAAGAGGAGGATGATGATGATGAGGAGCAGGAGGAGGAAGATGAGACCGAGGACGGTTCTATGTTTGAGGCCATGTTTGACTCGGAGCAGGAGAATCGCCAGCCTGTAACTAACATCAGGTGTGTTTGTCTAAAGAAATATAGTTATATTAATGAAATTACATTTTTTCTGAATAAATAAAGGACTGATTGGACTTTTATCAAAAGATGAATCAAAATATAATTGATCTGCAATAATTTGGAGAATTGATTAAGACAATTTTCAAGCAAAAATGCCAAACATTTGATGGTTTTAGCTTCTCAAATGTGAAAATCGTTGGTTGGACAAAACAAGACATTTGATATCATCACCTTGGGCTCTAGGCAATTGTGATGGGCATTTCTCAGATTTTTCTGCTGTTTTTATAGACCAAATGATTAATCAAAGAAATAATCTGCAGATTAATTGATAATGAAAATAATTGTTAGTTGCAGCCCTAGATTATACATAGATTCAGCTTTTGTTAAAATTGCTAACTGAAACACTGCCAGTGGGAGGGGAAGGTTTGTTGTTGTTGGGCTCAAGTTACAGTATGATAGTGTTTAGCATTCATGGTGTGTGTAATTCTACTACTGGCATTGTGATGTATCCGTAACGGTCGCTGCACTTTATCTCTTTAGAAATCCACAGCGCAGTGGGAACTGGACAGACTTGAACAGCCTGACCAACGGGCGCAGTGTCAGGAGTGGTGCCGCTAACAACCGCGATGGCAGACTCAACACTGAGTGTGAGATCAACAACCGGTCAGCAGCCAACCTCCGCAGCCTCAACATCCCCTCAGCCATAGGTACGCTCCTGCACACACAGATCCATGTTACAGCTGATGGTAATCTTCCATTTGGGTATTCATTGTGAATTATTGAATTTAACAAAAATAAAGATTTGATGGTATTATTGTGTTTTGTGTTAATGCAAAGTTTAAAGAGGGCAAGAGACCCACTTTTAAATGACATAATTTTACATAGTAACTCTGGTTAACTGAATCTAAATGATGTTTCTACAACTTTGTGCTCACTTAGAGTGCCAGTACAATAGGGACACACCCTATAATCGGGTGAAGGATGATGATGACGATGAAGACGGTCTCGATAATGATGAAGGGCCACAGGCTGTGGCTCCAGACAGTGAGGCATCTGGGTCTAGTCGAAGAAGCAGTCTGGGGAATGATGGAGATTTTGCCCAGAAGGTTCATCGGCAGACAGCGAAGCAGAAACTCCGGCAGCTACAGGAGCTGGTGGCCATGGTTCAGGTGAGACAGAAGACAGAATAATAATAAAGGTTCTAAAGTGGGGATGTAGCTGTTGCTTTTTGATGGGCACAATGATGAAAAAAGGGTTGTTAAAGCCCCCATGTGTAGAATTTGAAAATTTCTGACCATGTCAACTTAGATTTGGGGTTAAAAGTTTTCTCATTGAACCTGACATGGTGCATCTTGTTTGGCCTCTTATTTATGAGAATAAGAAAAAAAGCTGAGTGGGTGTCAGCTGAACACTGTGTAAAAGATGTGTTTCTGTCCATATCCAGAGTGATGACACAGATGGCACAACGGCTAATGAGGATGAAGCTTTACACCAACAGCCAAATAATACCAGAGCTGCTGTGGCTGGGTCGTTGGGGGCCGTATCTAAACAGAATCCCAGAGAACTCACTCTCTCCAGCAAGGCCAGGTACTGTATATAAAAGATCTGAAGAGACTGTTTGACGGTCTTGTACAGTTTTCCCAAAACATCATGTTTACTGTATTCTGGGTGTTGACTTCTTGTCTGTGTGGTTTGACCTGGATTATTTTGCATTGCATCAAAACTACTCTGGACACAGAGAGAAGCTATATGAGGAGAAGTTGCGTCAGCAGAAGCAGGAGCTGAAGCAGCTCCATGAAGAGCGCCAGAGGCTCATTGAAATCCAAGGCAAGATCCAGGACCTGCAGTGGGCTTGCCCTGACCTCCAGGTATTTTATACACACACACACGTTTAATGTTTTACTCAAATAATATGCGAAGAATCTAAGCTAAAATTTGATAAGAAGGGAAATCGGTATGTAGAATTGAAATCACATTTGAAAAAGTGTTTTTGATATTTTGTCCACCCCATTTAAATCAATTAGGGTGGACTAAATAATAGGAACACCTCTCTGTAAAGAACACCATAAACTACAACCTCCAAAATGACCAAAAGTTGAATAAAAACCTTTCACCTTTTAACCTTTTTGTGAAGGTAGGATTTATTACACAGCCATTGTATCAGACTGCATTAGATTTAGCTTGGTCCACCTCATGAACTGGCAACTGAGTGTAAATCTGCTGTTTTTTTTAAATGGTTAGATATTTGTATTTACAAAATATACCGTTTTAACTTTTTGTGGTCTCTTTTCTAGTCATCTGTGTCCAGCACAGTGAGTCAGCAGGGCTTGCTGAGGAAGGTTCCAGTTGCAGTTTCCACTCCGGCCGCTGTCCAGGCTTCCTCTTCCTGTGGACCCAAAACCAACTCGGCTATGCTCAAACCCACTGCTCCAGAAGCAGCTACTTCTTCAGTCACTGACAATGAGGTAACAGACTCCACCTTGCACACACAAAGACCCTTGGCTACCACTAGTCAAATGTCACAATGAGATCTGTACTGTTCTGACAGTGCAGATTACAGTTAACTGTTTGCCTCTGTTCTTGCGCTGTCAGCAGCTTTGGTCAGAGATGCGTCGCCACCAGATCTTGCGGGAAGAACTGCGACAGCGCAGAAAGCACCTAGAGTCCTTGATGGCTGAACACCAGAGGCGTAGTGGTCTCATTGACTCTCCCCGGCGGATTGATGACCAAGAAGGACTTGCGACACCCTCACAGCCTGTCAGTAGGGATGAAAGGTAGGAGACATACTGCTCTAGGGGCCTGTCTCACCAAGGTCTAAGATAGAAGTCAGCTAGCTTTTTAGTTATTTTACATATTTTATAAGTAAAATAGAAGATTCCTGCAGGTGAACCACAGAACCCACACAGCAGCCACATTGTACAACATGAGCTCTTATACTTGCTCAAGCATATTGTGGGAGATGTTACTACGTGTTATGTCTTGTTTTTTTAGCTGGAGAAGGGTTTAAAACTATGGTTATCCCATAGATGGCTACATTGTGTTCCATTTGCTGATGTGTAATTAGGACAATGGCCACCTGGGGTTCCACTCCCTGCCACCTTGATGATGAGGATGAGGATGACGATGAGGATGAATATCACTCAGAGATGGGTGCAGAGGAGGAAGAGGAGCAGGAAGAATGTCCAGAGAGCAGCTCTGATGATGACATCCACATCTACTCATCCAGTAGGAACCAGTGCTCCTACAGTAACAGGAAGAATCAAGGAAGGTCAGACGAAGTGGAGGCAGAAGGAATTGTATTGTACTGATATCTATAATCGCTCTGTTAAATGTGCTCAATTTTTTTGTGTCTTCAGCAACCTGAAGCCTCCAACAGCCTTCTCAGGTGAAGGTAGTGGGAATCTGTCTCTTCATAACAAGACTAAGGCCAAGCAGCAGCAGCAGCAGCAGTCCAGAAGTTTGAATCAGTCTGCGAGCCAGCATGGTACACGGCGCCAAGAGAACCTGCGCTGGGCCTCTGAGCTCTCCTTCACCGAGGGCTCGTGTCACTGGCAGGAGCAGGTCAGCCAGCTGCAGAGACAGCTGGACTTCAGCACCAGCATGTGTCAGACGCTCCTGCAGGACCAGCAGGTTGATACATACACCGACACTAACCTTGATAATTGACACAAGCTTTCACCGCATTTGTAGACTTAATTTGAAGTCATACTGGAATTGTCAATGCACTCACTGTTCTCTACAAATAGCTTTCTATCCAGTCTTTGTTTAGGTGCCTTTTTACTTTGTCTTATTAGTTACAATGACACAACTGTCAACCAACCAACATCTTCTCCTCTCCCTTTACTCCACAGACACTCTCTTATATGTTGCAAACCCTGCTGACAGGTCAGTACAGTGTGTTTCCCAACAACATGTCGTCACCACAGGTCCACTTGGTCATGCACCAGCTCAACCAGTGCTACACCCAGCTGACTTGGCAGCAAAACAACGTACAAAGGTGAAAACAATAGTATACAATAGTACACCACTTTATTTCTATTGAGTAGTTCATTTTTTAAAATGTTCTATAATCTGTCATACTTTACCTTCAGACTAAAGCAGGTCCTGAATGACCTCCTTCGCCAGCAGCAGCAGCAGCAGCAACAACAGCAGACTTCCTCTTCTGCAGCAGGTTGGCAGACACAGAAGCATGGCTCATCCCAGGAATCCAGCTCCGGTCCCTCAGCTTCTCCTGGTGTCTTCCTCCCCTTCTCCTCTACCCTGCATCCTTCAACCAACAACATGTCAACTGCTGCCATATCCCCATTCCCTCCCAGTATGACATGCATATTTATTAGCTCTTGAGCTTAATTCTCACACACAACATGTTTAGAATGGTGTGCATTAGAAGCAACTGAATGCTAAAACATCAAAATGAGGCTCTATAGACAGGATTTTAAGATGGCTTTTGGTTATGATGTGATGTAGAGTGCCAAGAGTGCTCTTAGCTATTCTAAAATTAATTGAAGAATGACCTTGAAATAGGTCGTTGCAATAAAAGAAAATCTGAATGTTCAGAAAATTAAATATAGAGAATTTGGAAAATGTTTTTTCTTAATGTATTTCTTGTACACTGGCTAAACATTGTTTATGCTAGTACTGGCAAGAGTACTCAATTTCAATTGGTGCATTTGAATTTGAAGTAAGTGATATATTTTAAAGTGAATCAGTCGTGCAGAAATGAAAGGCAAAAAGTCCTGTCTAGATTTAATTGATTCTTTGGACCATTAACACTTAAACCTTAAAATGAATTAAGTATTTTTTCTTTCTTTCACTCTGCAGGCTTTAACTTATATCCACTCTTCCCTGCTCCCATGGGTGAGTTCCCTCAGGGGGCAGCAGGTCAGGCAACCCCTGAGCACCAGAAGCAGCAGTTGGACCCCAACACCTCAATCAAAACAGAGTACATGAGTTTCCCTCCTCCACTGCAGCGCTCGCCTCTTAACACCGCTACAGAGAGAGGGTATGCCCATCATTTTTTGCTGCAAATACATTTATATTTATTTGTGTAAACATTATAGTTCATATGTTTGTTTTCCACGTGTCCCCTTTAGACCGGCTGGCTGGCTTAAAACCTCCTACACAAACAACGCTGTCCAGCATCACCAATCTAAAATGGAGCCCCAAGAGTCTCCCTCCTCTTCCCCCACTTTCGCCAACCGCCACTCCCGCCCTCAAGAATTCGACAGGGCGTCACAGGAAAGCTTCAGCAGCATGCCTGATCCCGTTGATCCCACCACCATCACAAAGACTTTTAAGGCCGGGCGCAAGGCATCTGCACAAGCCAACCTGGCCTCACGAACCAAGACACCCAACTCTAAGAGTCGTCGCAGGAGGAGCAAAGGGCACAACAAGAATAGTGAAGGTATCAAGTTGAATCTCCTGTATTATTTGCTATAACCAAATTAGCAAAGACTTAATGAGGAAAATGTCACTAGTGTTTTTCTTTCAATTTTTTTTCAGGCCATGAGAGTGACAGTGTTAGCAGCACTGCAGACTTTGCCCAGGAGAGGGCAGCCCTGTCTCACCAGAAGGACCAGAATAAGAGTCTGTTGGACAAGCTGACTCAAGAGAAACTTGACAGCAAAACTAAGCCTGGGAACAAACGAAACGACCTCTCCTCTGGTATGGGTCAAGCTACTTGTAGTGAAAGTTATGCACCCACCCTCTTGTGTCTGTGTTTGTTGTTTTTCTTTGTATACATTTAATATCTACATTAGGCCTATTTTACGTTAGTGTTTTACTTTTTATCTTTTATTTATCTTGTCCTTTGATATAATTTTAATTCATATTTCTTTGCACATTTGTCATGACCACGTTTCATTTCAGTTTTGGGTTAATTTACTTTGTCACTTTAATTTATCTTACTCACAGCCTATGCTTGGAGAACACCCTTCCTCTCTAACAGAATTGCATGCACAGAAGCACCAGGTAAACTCACAATGCCAAATTCAAGAATCATTTGGTTTTTGTGTCAACTAAACATCCCATGCATGTTCTATTTTTGGCTTAACCTAAAACAAAGCTTCTAAGTGTGAGGTCAGACAGACTATTGTTTTTTTACTCACGGATGAGATTATGCAAGTATCCACACAAATCACATGCTGTCAAATCTTGAACCTGTAGATGCCAGCAGCGACTTCTCACTGTTCGAGGCCCTGAGGGAGACCATCTACTCTGAGGTGGCTACTTTGATATCCCAGAATGAGTCCCGTCCCCACTTTCTCATCGAGCTCTTCCATGAGCTGCAGCTGCTCAACACAGACTACTTACGGCAGAGGGCACTGTATTCCCTACAGGTAAATATAGACACATGTAACTGCTTACTTAACTACTGCTGTTTTAATCTAGTATGGATATATCCTTTATGCTGGGCTCACATTACAAGATATTCAGCCTTAATTTGCCCCTAAAGAGAATATGGGGTGAGTTCTTGTCCAGGTTCTAGGTCAGAAGGGTTGTTTGGCACAGAATATCTGGTCATGTGACTGGTTACAGATAAGATTTTGATCTCTCAGACTACTTCCAGACATAATTAGGACTGTCTCGACCATTTTAAACCTTCATACTTGAGAGAGTCTGGACCAAATGTCTCTGCTTCCTGGGCAGACCAGACCTGCAGGAGAGACAATTGGGAGGAAAAAGGGGACTTTTGAAATGGCAGTCATGAGGCTGGTGGAGACTATGGATTTTAAGGACAACTGTAGGGTAAAGGCTGGTGGAAATATGGCCTTGATCTGCTGAGGGTAACATGTCTTAATTAAACCATACAGATAAAGAAGAGATAAGAAGAGCCTCCTTCTTCATTCTACTTCAATCATTTTGTGTTAGTGTATATACAGTATGTTCTAATGAATTGGCTGGCTGTGGCTCAGGAGGTAGAGCGGGTCGTTCATTAATCCCAGGGTTGACGGTTCGATCCCCGGCTCCTCCTGTCCACATGTCGTAGTGTCCTTGGGCAAGGTACTGAACCCTAAGTTGCTCCCAATGGAGTATGGTATCTTGCATGTCAGCTTTGTCGCCATCGGTGTGTGAATGAGATTAATCTGTAAAGCGCTTTGGGAACCATTAAGGTAGAAAAGCACTATATAATCCATTTGAAGTCCATTTACTGTTTAAAGTAAATAGTATCTTGTGATAATTTATGCATTGTGTTTTCTTGTTAAAATGTAATAATTCAATAATACGTAATTTAGCTTTGTCAATAATGTAACATTTACATTAATGCCAGTAAAACTTATTTGAAATGAAGGGAGAGGTAGATGCACAGGAGTAGTGTGAAAGAGAATTTTTTACTTTTGTAGTTTGAGTGTGTTTGTGAGGTAATCTAAAATTTTAAAACTCCTATAATCTGAGCCTGGCCTTAGATATAAATGCAGTGTCTCTCCCTGTGTTTCTACCAGGACATAGTGACCAGGCACCTGGCAGAGAAGAGTGCAGCTGAGGACCAGTTGCCCCCCCTTGGTCCCGTGGCGTGGGCTGCAGGCTCTCAGTCTGAGCTCACACCCAGTGAGAGTCTGGTCACCAGTGACGCAGTAAGAGACACATTATTGCTTCCCAGCATGGCATTCTCACATGCCTCTACCAGTCCTGAAGTCTTTCTCTCAGTCCTTAGTGTCATCCTGTCCCTACTTGTTTTTTTAATAATCTTTTATAATCTTTTACTTGCTTCCTCTTCTACATTTCAATACATCTTTCATTAGTTTCTGTCTCTGCCTTGTCTCCTTTCATCCTTGTCTCTCTTTATTCTCTGATTTTAATTGCCCCTCCCCCCCATCTTCATTGTCTTTGAATTTAGCTTGACAGCAAGACTTCAGAAGCCTGTCAGTAAAAAAATGACCCTCATCTCTCCACAACTCTTTTGCCAGATCAGACATGTGTTCTTTGTTCTGGGCCAAGATCCCCAGAGTAATGCTAATTGGGAGCCAGGCCTTTTGTCTGTCTAAATAATGCCTTTGTTCAAGAATGATGGATGAAATGTCTAATTTTCCAAGTTAGGAGAATGGCAAGAGAAGCCCCCATTGCTGTTGTTTATAGTATATGTGGGAAATTTCTCTGGGCTCTATGAATTCATTAGGGGGGTGTTAGGCTGTTTTAAAAGTGGATCTGTGATGAATTATCTTCTATAATCCAAACATTTGGGGGTAAAACATTTTGGCTTCAGATATATGCCGTGGGTGCCTCATAACAGAATCTTCACCTTTTTCAGGAGGTGGTGGTGGAAAAAAACTTGAGGCTCACACAGGGCACGATGAAGAAGAGAGATGATGCAGAATCTGTGGACAATGACAGCACCATGTCAACCTCCTCCAACCTGGAACCATTTGCTAACGACGACCTGGGTATAGTCATGCATGTAGAAAGCATTTGATTTTGGAAAACAAGGGGCTGAAGCTTGTAAAACTGTATAACATCCCGGTGTTCAGCTGAAATGCTTTGCTTATTGCCTTTAACTATATCAAATTGAAGCACTTTTTCCAGCAGGACTACTCAGGGCTTGTCTTGATAAACCAACCAGTTTACACCTCAGGATCAATACTACATGGTCAAACTAAAGGATATTATTTAGTGGACTGTCAGATTGTTGGGAACTTCAATGACTGGCATACTTTGTTTGATCCTGTTGTGTAAACCTGGTTACAGGTGCATTAATATCCATTACAGTCTTCTCTCTCTTGCTTTATTGATTTAGAACTTTTTGGATCCCATTTCTGTCTCTTTTTCACTCCCCTGCTCTCCTTTCTTTGCTGCTCTGATAGGCAACACGGTGATTCATTTAGACAAAGCTCTGGCCAGGATTAGGGAGTACGAGCGCATGAAGCTTAAAACTGAGTTTAACCCCTGCAACGCCAGCACTGCAGGTGCAGGTGGCTCTGAAGTCTCAAATGCTGAACATCCTTCTGCTAACCCTGCTGCCCCAGTGGAAGGTACCCAACCATATAAGCCTGCCCGAGTACACTATATGCAAAGACCTGTATCAACACAAGCATTGCCGTTCACCATGCTGTTAAATTTTGCAGAATGTTTGAATAAAATGATGTTTTTTGTCTGTGAGCAGGAGGTGCAGCTGAAGATGTGCGCTGCCCTCAGATTGACACCCAGCAGTTGGATCGTCAGATCAAAGCCATCATGACAGAAGTCATTCCTTTCCTGAAGGTAGGATAACCAACACAGGGAGCTGCAGGGTGGATTGTTAGCTTTGTGCCAGCAGAGGATGTACTGTTTAAATTTTAAAAAAGTGTGTTTTAATTAATGTTTAGTAATTATTTGCTAAATGTTTTAAGGCTTAAATTGGATGTTGACAGTACTGCGTGCACCACTGTGAATGTGAACAGTTATTAAAGAGTTAAATTGTTCTGTAATGTTCATGTTTTCTTTTATTAGGAGAACATGGACGAGGTGTGTTCCCTCCAGCTGTTGACGTCCGTGCGGCGCATGGTTCTCACTCTCACCCAACAGAATGATGAAAGCAAGGAGTTTGTCCGCTTTTTCCACAGACAGCTGGGAGGCATACTGCAGGTATGACCAGGTCACACAAGTTTAAAACAGATCAAATGAAGAACAGCCTTTTCTGACACATCACTCTCTTCTCTTGCTCCAGGACTCTCTTAGCAAATTTGTGGGCCGTACCCTGAAGGACTGTGGGGAGGACCTTCTGGTGGAGATCTCTGAGATCCTCTTCAATGAGCTCGCCTTCTTTAGGCTCATGCAGGATTTGGACAACAGCAGCAGCATCGCATTGGCAGCCAAACACAAAAATAAGAAGAGGGCTGAGCAACCCAGTAGAGCAAAGCACAGTCTCAAGGTTAGTTGTTTTTTCTATTCCCACATTGTATTTTTGGCAATATAATAAAAGTATGTATGAGGAAAGACTTAACACTGTAGCACAGAAATGTGTTTGAATGAGACTTCTTTAACTCTTCATGTTAATTTACTCCTCCAATTAGGAAAATGCGATAGCTGGTGGTGATAAATCAGTTTCTCCAGCCTACACAGATGAAGACAAGGTCAGTCATTTTAATACTGGTAATGAAATTGTCAATAACCACTTAGTACACCAGTAATCTGGGTTACAATAAGGTCTCTCTTTTTCTTCCAGGACCGAGATGAGGCTGAGCAGGAAGGCGATACTACTCTCCAGGACCTTTACCTGCAGACGGAGAGGAAGAACAGCAGGAGCAGTGAAGCTTCAGAGGTTGAAGAGGAAGATGAGGATGAAGGAGGCAGACAAGGAATGCCTCTGTCAATCAGTAAGTGAAAATATTAAAAAGGGCCCCTTGGTATTATTTAGTGAAGAAACTACCCAAATAGGAAGCCAAAGTGCAGTATAATCTGAGATTTAACTTCTTTTTTTTTTCTTTTTTTCCTTTTTCACATAATTCTGGCATTTTTATCCTGTATATGCCAGGATAACATATTGTTAAATTAGTTGTGCCATCACTGTCAATGATAAGTTGCCAATAATGTTTTTTTAAAGTCATGATGTAATATAAATAGTGTAGCGTTTTGCAGGAAATGAGCAAAAATCTCTATCATGCTAAAAGTGACCTTTTAAAAATAAAAGTATGTACCAATTCCTATATTTATTTTTGCTTGAATGCAATTTTATGTCATATATGCATGCAATAATGTAACACACATGTACCTCTAACTCTTGTGTGTGTTCTTTCAGGTCTTTCCAAAGCGGAGACTCAGGCCCTGACAAACTACGGCAGTGGAGAGGATGAGAATGAGGAGGAGGAAATGGAGGAGTTTGAAGCTGGACCTGTTGATGTTCAAACATCCTTGCAGGCTTCCGCTGATGGACAGGTGGAGCAGGAAGTCAGTGTTACAGTTACTTTTCATAAACGACCATAATTTGGTTTAGTCAGCACATTTTTCTCAGTCTGACCTGTGTAATTGTGTCATGCTTCAAGGGGACAAGACCCAGCGAAACCCAGGAGACCACAACTGAACAGAGGAGTTCAGAGAAAGAAGATGATGGTGAGGCCTAGTTGATATTTTCAGTGGAAATTTTCTTCAAGCTAGAAAATGTCAAACTGGCTTTTGTCTGATAGAAATCTTGTATTTTTAGACCCTTTGTTAGTCCGTCATCTTTTATCACATAAACTTTTGTTTTTCTTTGTTTTGCAGAAATCAACAAGCCAGTTGGGACTGTGGATTCCACAGTAGAGGACGGTGACATGGCGGAGTGCCAGAGTCCTGAAGAGGAGAGTAAAGTCGGGGCAGCTGCTGCCTCCGAAGGAAGCTCTGCAGTCTTCCATCGTCAGGATGTCCAAAAGGAGTCAACCACCACTAGCAGCCCTGACACAGACTCGCCCGTCATGATCAATGTAGATGTAAGTCCAAGGCTGAAGATGCTTAGTTTAATTCAAAATATGCTCAGGATATTTGTATTTATCCAATTATCAGATTGCTACTTTTCTCTGGAATGAAAGCACCATTACTCACTAGTAACACACTTATACTTTGACCTTTATTGGTGCTGTTGTGTACTGATTTTATTAATATTATTGATGCAGGAGATGGGCTCAGGTAACACCAGTCAGAAATCTGATGAGGAAGACTTTGTGAAGGTGGACGACTTGCCATTGCAGCTTACAGTCATGTGTGAGGTGTGTAACAGCTAACAAAAAATAAAACTCACAAGATGTTTATATTTAGTATTAATTATAGGGAAGTCAAGGTGTAAAATCCCTGTGTGATGTACTGTGTGCTTTAACATTAGGAGGAACTACAGAAGAGAATAGTGGAGGAGCAGCAGAATAACAACCTGTCTGTAGAGATCCTCAATGGCAACACTGAATCGCTGTCTGGGCTGGTGGGAAATGCACATGCACTGAAAGAACCAGGTATGGATTACAATTCTTCTCAATTAGTATTACAGTTTTATTTGTGTATTTGCCAAATACCCTATAAAAGCCAAGTCACTGTCCCTTGTTACCATGTGTACACCATGCAGGAATGTGCTGCTATTTTTGTCTGTATATAAACTAAAAGTCCAACTGTTTTAGAGTAAATTCTGTATTTTCCTTTCTTTTTCAGACACTGTCAGTGCCCAGAGTGTGTAAAGATTTATACCGATGTCTCAAAATCTACTGTTTTTAGCAACACTATGCTTACACCCGCAATCTGCTCTGGATGTATGATTGTTGATCTGCTAGTTTAAAGGAGCAAAGGCTCATACTATTGGTCACAAGTTAGCTGTGACTCTTGACACACATCAGATAAAACTAAACCTTTACACATAATCAACACTTAAGTTCATTTTATTCCTGAATGTTTAATGTGATTTATCGGTAATCTGGGGAGGGGTTGTCTTCATGCTGCTGATTACTGACAGTTAAGCCTCTGTTTGAATCTTTATAGTACTGAAACTCCTCTTCAGATCCGCCTTAGTCTCTTTCTTGGTTCTGGGATCAGTTTGACATGAGTTGTGATTTTTTGTTTTATTTGTCTTGGCCTGGCCTTATTGCTGTAAAGCTCATCTTTTCTGCACTTGATTCCTAATTATAAAGAGATTATAGTAGGATGGAAGTTTATCTGTAGCCTGGCTGATTTCAGCTAATTGTTTCTCCAGCGTGAACACGTTTTCCTTTATATCAGAGCTTAAAGCTCAGACTTAACTTTTATCCCTTCAGACGCATCTTTATATACTGTTTTGTTCCATTAATGGTTAATCTCCATTGATTTTCATGTAATTAAAATGTTGACTACGGTAATGAGTTTTAAATAATAAAATGCTAGAACTTTCAAAACTGGTGGTGTGTGTTGACAAATTTTGTACATCAGTTTTCATGTAGTTCCTTTTCCAGTGTGTTGTACCTACAAATCTACACTACTGTTAACTGAATGTTACTATCTCTTACTGCAGTTTACACTACTGCACAATACTTGAATAAAACTGATTAGTCAATTCATAAATTAGCAAAAAATGTAATCTGCAACTATTTCAATAATAGGTTAATTTTTTGAGCAAAAATGCCAAATATTCTCTGGTTCCAGCATCTAAAATGTGAGGATTTGCTGCTTTTCTTTGTCCCATGTGATAGTAAACTGAATACCTTGTGGGTTTTGGACTGTTGGTTGGACAAAACAAGACATTTGAAGACCTCACCCTGTCCTCTGGGAAATTGTGGTGGGCATTTCTCGCCATTTTTTGACAGTAGACAAAACGATTTATCAATTAATCGGGAAAGTAATTCATTAATTAAAATAATTGATAGTTGCAGCCCCAAATGAGAAATCTAAAACAACTTAATTCAAAATAACACACACGGTACTAATTACATCAGAAACACAAGTAGAATGGCATATTTGGGAATCTTTTAATTAACCATCTTTAAAAATAAAAAGGAAGTGGTCAGCTATGAGGTACATTTGTCACTATCAGTGTGTGAAATGGTCAGTCATGTGGTGAGACAATACCTGTAACTTATTTTAGCTGTTGTCAATATTCTGACAACAGCTAAATTAGGATTAAAACACCACTAGACTAAAGCAGGGCAACACAGTGTGGAGGCACAAATTGGTGAGCATCGGCTGGATTTGAGACAAAATGCTGCGATATTTTACATTAATTGAACTATACACAAGCATTCATCTCAGGGGTCCCTAAGCCCGTGTTGAGATCCAGTGATGGGACTCATGCTGCAAATAATACACATAATTACAGTAACAAAAAGAGGGAAAACATTTTCAAGTTTGAGTCACTTTTGTATCAATTTCCCTCATTACAGAAAAAAGTAAGATTTAGTATTTTCATCAAAGCTTTAAGTATTCCTGAACTGTCTGTTGTTGAGACAAACTTTGGTTCAGGTGATTGGTAGCTGTGCAAACACTTAAAAGGAACAACCTCAAGTTTTGTCCCAAGATCAGCTGAGCTCGTTTCCATCATGGCGTCTCTATGCAGAAACACATTTACAAACTGATCAGGGGTTCAGTGGTTGGACCGTTACCAGGGCATGCAGGGGTTTGGGCAGTCGCGGATATACGACTCCAGTTTTCCCTCAGACACTTGCATCAGTGTTGTGTATGTAGTCAACTGTTTAAAAAAAAAAAAAAGTGAGAAAAAGTTATTTACACCAAACTAATCTAACTTGCTTTTAATATATGCAAAAACTGTCAGACTCACCTTGTTAAGCACTGGTTTAGTTGAGAGCACATCATACATGGTCTTCAGTGAGATGTTCTAAAAAAGTGACAGATCATAGGTGTCTTACCGCTTCGATTAAAAACAGGAATGCAACGTGTCATACTTGCACTTCAGACCTAAAAATCACATGACTGAGCTTTAACTACATCTGTAAACATTCACATCCTCTAATCAGAGACAGAAATGTGTCCAGTTCTGTACAGGAAGCGAGCGTGTCATCGGTACTCACTTTCTGTGTGGTCTGGTTCATGCACTTCATGGCAGGAGTTCTGCGATCATCCAGGAACAAAGGCTCCTTCCAGTGATCGTAGTTTGTCTCCAGGACATACCACCGGCCCAGTTTCAGGTCAATCCTCAAACACAAATAATTCAATAAAATAAACCTCAACATGTGACATGCAGCTACACTGAGCGACTGATTTGTGAAATAGAGTTAAATCAGGTGATCTGAAACCAAAGCTGTCATCAATTTCTAGTTGAGCAAGTGGTGTTTCACAATAAAAACAAGAAAAGCCGAGTCATTGTGACTTTAGAGTTAGGCACAGCTCAAGGTAAAAACTCAAGCAGACGTCTCTATATCCAAGAATGCAAACATACTGTATTGTTTACATGAAATGCTCTAAAAAGTACAGAATAAGCTCCAATACTTACTCCAAGATATCAATGCTGAGCAGTCTGGACCTGGTGATGATGCAGCCCTGGCCTGTACGGTTTCCTCCGAGGATGAAGTAGGCTGGAGCCAGCATCTTGGTCTGAGCCAGGCTGGTTTTGGCTTCCTCGTAGCTAGTGAGAATGGGGATAAGACTCATTGTCGGGACGGAGACATCATCACTTAAACACATTCAGTTTGTATGCACCACAAATCGGGAACAAACTGCTCTGGCTGTTTGCCACTGCCTTTTATTAAATTTAACTCGGGACTATTCACTCATATGTCGCACTGAACTGTAAGCGCACTATTCTCATCCATTTGTTTGATTCAAAAATATATCTTCTATTTTATTTCACTCTTTTAAAATCATATTTTTATGTCTTTTTTTTTTACTCCTTAATTGCCTGTTAAGCATTTGAATTTACTTGTTGAACTGTAATATACAAATAAACTGGCCTTGAAATGGATTACAGCATTTTATTTTTCAGGATGCAAAAAAAAAAAAAAAAAAAACCCTGTGGAGCTTTCATTGTAACAAAAATTACAAGGTTGTTTTCACATTTGTTTGTCAGCTACATCCTTAAGACCTAACGAACAAGTTGAACGCATTCTCTACCCAATAAAAAAACATTTGCAAAGCCTTTTCTAAGTCTTTTGAAACCTGCATCCTGCATTACAGCAACACGAGTGGCCAAAAAACTCCACAATGTATGTACCTTTTAAATATCAAAGCGGAATACCTGTTTGCATTTTCTAGGACAGAGCGGGTGAGAAAGCTCATCCACATCCCATCTCTCTTTCCCAAGATCCACTCCAGGATTCCTGCATGATGACACAAGTCACAAAAACAGACCCTATCTCGAAAGCCTGTAGAAAATAGTACCAAGCAAAACAGTTAATCACTCACCGATGTATCCTCCATCAAGGCTGAAGCGCTCATTCATAGTCAGAGTGAATATGCGCTGGGAGAGAAGGAAGAAAAGTCTATTTAGTCTTTCCAATATCCAGAATTGTGCTGGAAGTATACACAACTCAACAGCTGTCATTGATTTTAATGAATGATTTATGCCGATTCAATCTTCAGTTATAATACTAAATAACTTACAGGCTTGGTGCCAGTCAGCATACCAACATATCCAGCAAAGTTTGTAGACTTGAAGACAGTCTGGTTATTTCTCTTGAAGTCGAGGTTGACCACCAGAGGCTTCAGCTTCTCACTAATGATCCATGACTTGTTTTTCACGTCCCAGCTGTGAAGAGGCACAAGTCCGTCTCGTGAGATGCCATTTTACCAGAGGCGAGTCAAGACTATCAAGCTTAAAAATTGTTATTTTTTTTTGGGGGGGGGGGGATTCTTACCCCATAAATAATCCAAAATCCAGATTTCTACCATGAATGAGGTTACCTGTAAGAGTGCAAAGCCCAAAAGCGTCTCAGTACTGATTCATTTGAATTAACAATCACATTCTGGACGATGACCCACCCTTATCGTCTTCTGCAACAACTGATGTGCACACAGTGAAAACCTCATAGAAGATGTTGAACAAGACGACTTCACCTAGATTATAAATAAACGGCAGAGGTCAACGGGACATTTTTCAAAAAATGGTTACTAAATAGGGAGTTGCAAACACTTGTGTTTTCTTACCAAGAGGAACCCCTGACACATCTGCAATTCCTTTGATTTCATCCCTGAAAGGGTATGGGAGAGTGTCCACCATCAAAGGCTGCAGAACAGTAGAAAACATACCTCAGTCATAAAGCCTTTCATGACAATAAATAAATCAGTTATTCTGGGGAAAACATAGTTCAGAGAGAGGAATGACGCTCACCAGCGTAATGTCAACCAGCTCTATCAGCCGTCCACTGGGCACAAAAGCATCAGCCAAGTCTTTGATGGCCTGAATTATGTTGACCAGCTTGAAAGAGAGAGATCATGAGTAAAACAACAAAGGGTGGCATTTCTGCGAGACTAGTTTAAAAAGTACTCGACAGCGTTCTTACATCTGTTTTTTTGTCAGTAATCAGAGGCGTCCATCTCTTGCTGGGCGGTAAGTCGAGGTCCACTGTGTACCAACTGACAGATCCTCTGAACCTGATGAGGAAGGAAAAGCTGTAAAACTACTGCAGCACAACGATGCAAATGATCACATCCTATTCACAACATCACTGATTAGATGTGATTTTTTTTGTTTCTGTTTTGTATTAACTTGAAATGTAATGCCTCTGAAGTTAAAATGCAGCAGCTGAGGCCACGCAGGCTAATTCTATCAGACCGGTAAATCCTAGTTTAATCTAGTGTGGAAACAAATAAACGATACGTTATGGTCATTCATCAAGCAAAAATCCTCCAGATTTTCTGGTTTCAGCAATGACTGTGGCATCATTAGACCAATGTGCCTAAAAAGGTATGCTGCCTTCAAATGCTGTTGGAAATGTAAAATTCAAGTTTTATGCAATGGGAAAGAGAAGAACTGCTATAAAGTGAATCTTTCTATGAAATAAAAGCATTTAAAAAAAAAGGTTATCCACACATTGCAAAAATATTTTCATTAACAAAATGCCCACTGGTCATGTGATGCTGCCTCTCTTTCTTGTTTATAGTCTGATTAGAGAAGGAAAACAAAAAACAAAATTTATTCTAAAGGGAATGCACACATCTAACCTAACTGATCTAAGGGGTGACTAGTAAACCTTTCCACACCTTTCAAATGCCATGCCCCCAGTTTGAAATGCAAGCTTTCTGTTACAGATATGTTGTCTTTAATCCCAATAGAGCTACAACTAACGACAAATAATATCAGTTTCCATTAATCTGCAAATTACGATTTAGATTAATCGTTTAGTATATAAAATAAAAACAGTGAAACATGCACATCGTAAGTTCTCAGTGCCCAAGTCTTCAAATTGCTTGCTTTATACAACAAACAGTCCAAAACTCAAAGATTAAGATTTGCAATGATATAACACTGATATATAAAAGCAGCATATATTCGCATTTGACAAGCTGGAATCAGGGACTATTTTGCATTTTCTTGTTCGTTTTATCAAGATTTTCTGTCCATCGTCCAGTGCATTAATCCAACAATTGTTTCAGCACTGAAGCCCAACCCAAGACAACCGTGATGACATCATCTGGGTTATTTTCTCAGACTTTAGAAAGCTCCTCCAGAGTCACAGAAGACATTATACAACTGTTTTCACAGGTTGAGTAGCACTACTCGTGATATGTAAACTGATATTAATGTGTAAAATGGGTGGAGTGCCAGATTAATCGGTTAATGACTCATGTCTAAATGTACATTTTCTTTTCTTCCAGCAGAAGCTTTGTGACATTTGATTTCTAAAATAAACAGCAGCCAACAAAAGAAGGAAAACAAAATATATCTTCAATGTCCAATCCATTTTTTTCCCCCTTTCCAACCAACCGCAGCATGTACTAACTGCATCTTGTGAATTTGGATGTTAAGGTTTACGAGGAGCAAGTGAAGGCAGCAGGGTTCAGTTATGAAGAGGCGTTACAAAACACACCAGTGACTTGTTAGCTAACTAATTACACAAGGACTTTCTATAACTGACAGTTCTCACAGTTTATTTCTTTGACGATTATAGACTAATGTTACTTACGTGGGGCCCTTGGGTGGATACATTTCTGCCCGACAGTCTTCTGTATACTGTAAATACATTAATATAAAAACAGTAAATAACAGGGTTGAAGGTTTGTGTGTGACTTATTAAAACATAAATAACGTTACAGCTCAGTGTAGTTGGACAACACGCCCAGGCTTTGTCAAAATAATGTGTTAAACAGCACAATGATTATGCGGAAATGTCGCTTACCGGGGGTGTAAACTGTGTCGAGGTGACGGAAAATAAAGCCGCTAAAATGAGAAAAACACAGTGACCCATTTTTGGAAGATTTCACCCAAACCGCTTCTCGTCCTGCTTCGGTTTTTTAAATTAAGGTTACCGAGGAAGCTGCTACTGTTTATCTCGTGACAGTGACCTCACTTTTATGCAACAGAGGGGAAACCGGAAGCTCTCAAAGGGACATAAAACGCCTTTTGTACAAATAAACGAGAAATACTTAACATGTGTTTTCAACGAATTAAAAAAATTAACTATGTGTTTTCTTTTGTTTGCCATAAAAGCGACAGCCTCGGACGAAATTAGTAACGAGGTGATACAAAACACCCCTTGAAACAGACAGGCCAGTGGTTGTTTCCATGCGGAAGTGAAAATACATAACATGACCACTCATGTGTTTGATTGCGTACACTCAAACTGTGACACCTGCATGTCTATTAAAAAAGTGTCTAAATATATTTGTTTGCTACCGTTTGCTTCACGGAGTAACTTTACATTTAGTTACGTAATTTGTTCAATAACACATCATACGCAATAAAGTGTGTAGACACCCCTGTCCACCTACTTTTTTGTTCACCATTTTTATTACACTTAATAAAGATTTTACACAACAAAGATGCAAATTTACAGCGGTCCAAATGGTTTGAGCAGGTAGTATGGGAGAAGAAGAAAAAACAGTAAAATAATATATACTTTAAGAAAGGATGTATGTGATGGCATTTGTTGTAGGCTAATCACAGAAAATTGGAGGTAGGCTACATGAAATCAGTGTGTTCAGACAACATATGAAAAGCTTATTAAATACAATGCATTGTAATATATTAAACCAGTGATTCCAAATCTTTTTGGCTTGTGACCCTTTACAAAAAATGTGTCTAGTTGTGGCCCCTTGTCACATTTCAGATGTCTGAGTTGTTTAGTTCCACCAAGAGTAATATCCCCTCTACACTTCTCAGATGGTTTAATTTTGTAACAGTAACAGTTTTTGATGAGTAATTTTGCTGTTAATATATCTGTACCTTTACTTAAGTGGGATTTTAAATTGACATTGTTGTATTGGTGCTTTTACTTGAGTAGAGGATTTGAGTACCTCTTCCACCACTGATACAAACACACATACTCATGTACATGTACAGTATTATGGCTGGAACTCATTACCATTTTCCTTATTGATTAATCAGTCGATTATTTTCTCGATCAAACGATTAATCATGTCCATAAAATGTGAGAAAGCAGCAAAAAATGACTGTCACAACTTCCCAAAGCCCAAATGTGACATTCTTAAACTGCCTGTTGTGTTCAATCAACAGTCTGAATAACACAAAGATATTCAGTTTACGATAACACAAGACAAAGAGAAGCAGTAAACCCTCACAATTGAGTAGCTGGAACTAGGGAATGTCTGGCACCCTTGCTATAAAAAATAAGAAATGATTAATACTACATACTTTGGTGGTGGAGCTGTTGTTCGTGGTTTGGAGTCGGTCTCTAAATTCAAAGGAAACCATAATGCTACAACATACAATGATATTTTAGACAATAGTGTGCTTCCAACCTCGAGGCAACAGTTTGAGTAAGGCCCTGTTCTTGCTTCAACATGCCAATGCCCCCACGTACAACGAGATGTCGATGAAAATTATTTTTTAGAGGCTGAAATGGAAGAACTCGACTGGCCTGCACAGAGCCCTGAACTCAACTCCATCAACACCTTTGGGCTGAACTGGGACGTCAGCTGTGAGCCGGGGCCTCATCACCCAACATCAGCGCCCGACCTCTCTAATGCTCCTGGGACTGAATGGGAACAAATCCCTGCAGCCAGGCTGCAAAAAATGCGTACAGCCTCCCAACAAGAGTGGAAGTTGTAAGAGCAGCATGTTAATACCCATGGTTTTAGAATGAGATGTTCAGCAGTCACATACGTTTGGCCATGATGTGCACAATGAAGGATGGAGTGGAGTTCAGTTTTCCCACATTGGGATTTGTGTAAATGAATTTATTACTTTTTGTGGGTGACATTTATCTTGATTACATTAACTCAGGGCAAACATCACACCAAATACTGTCAGACTGACTAGAGTCGCAGTATAAATAAATCATACATTTTGACCTTTCATCAAAGGTTAGTTAAAGGTCAGTTTTGGTAGTTGTTTTCCCTCTCAGTTTTACTCAGTTATAGTTTATATAACATTTTACTGACCACTCAACCACTGTATACAACTACAGAATGTGGTGTTTTCATTCCAAAAACATGGGACCAAAGGTTTAACCAACAGTTGCTCCACAGCAAAGTGAAATGATGGTTAATTATTTACAGAGTAGGCCAGTGGGTCACCTGAAATCTATAAATCACACCATTAAGATGAATCCAAAAAAAATACACAAAGACCAACAAAACTGATTTGACCATTGTCATTTTATTCAAAATATTTAAAAACAAAACAAAAACAACAGTACAATAAATGTCAAATCAAATGGCCAAATCTATAAAATCAAGACATTTACAAAGACATGGCATTAATCGACAAAGTTGAGTCTTCACTTGCAGTACCTGTCTGCTTTCATTTTGCTTCTCCTGTCATGAAAAAAAAAGATGACGTTACATTCAGTGTTACAGTATGTCTGTGCAATCAATCTATTATCTGTTATTTTATTATTATTTATTCAATGTCTATGCCCAAAATCAAATTATTTTGAACTTATTATCAACTACGTGTCATTTATTACTTTTTTAAATGTATTTTACGGTATTGGTATAAATAACTGATAATTTTGTTACCAATTTATGTTGCTGGATGTGATAGCATGCATACATTCTCACATATCGTCCTTGTTACTACTGCTAGGACGATTGTGTGAATACATTTCTCAGTCTGTTATAATGACAGAATGAGGCTGAACTACCTGCCTATGAGCTTTCACTAGAACACGTGTAAAACATTACAAAGTGCACCTCTTTGCTTTCACATGTTGGGAAAGGAGGTTTACAATTTGTTTGTATCCAATATTCAGAAACTGAACTTAAATGCCAGCCTTTTATTGGCCTTGTATTTCACTGTGTGTGAGAATACTGATGGTTTCTGATATATTTTAAACTTAGCATAAATTCGAGTGAATAAGGAAGAGTGATAATATAAAACATGTAAATTAGGTGTTTTGAGAATAAATATCTAGTGAGCTTATTTCCACACCTGTCAAGCAAAGCTTCATGAAACTTCCCGTCCGTTCTGGCTCTCTTTAGCGAGGAGGCGCCTTCCTCATTAACCCTGAGCCGCCGGTCTTGAAAACTCTGAAACTTCTTCCTGTAATTCACACAGCAACATTAATGAGTCTATTACAAAAAGGATGTGCAAAGGCAAATGACTCACCCGTCCATTCACACTCACAATACACACAGACTCACCCTCAAAATTACTGAAATTTTCACAACTCATCCTCCTTTGTAAACTGACACTGAGGCTCTAAGAAGCTAAATCTTTGAAAAAAAATCCAGACAATAAGCCCAAGTATTAACTAAAGCAGAGTGTCTAAATGTTGACAGAGGCAGCTAAATAGCAATAGGCTGAATGGTTAAGCCGACTAGGTGTCACAAATCAACATTATACAGTATTATTATTTAAATATTCAGCTAAGGCTGGGAGTTTTACCAGGGATAACAGTGGAATTTGTTAATGAGGGTGGAATATGCTTTTTATTAATCAAGATTTCAGCTTGAATTTACACATATAAGCTCTGCCAGAAATTTAGCAGGGTACCACTGCACTGTGTGATAGGCTGTGGGGACTTTATCCTCCTCCTTCTGTCAGTGTGAACCATGAACATTTTCCCTTATAAATGTGCATGAGAGAGCTTGAAATAATCAGTTATTTTAATGCAGGCAATCTTAACAATATATTCAAATATCTACCACAACAGTGCTATAAACAACCAAGGCATCTAGTCAGAAACGTCTTTGATATTTAGTTTCTCTTGGCTCTGCCCGTGTTTTATGATTCCCAAGCTGCACTCCATCCTGAAAGGCATTTTAGACGCTAAACACTACATCAAGACACGGGCTCAAGGGCAGCCATTATCAACATGTCAACATGATGAGTCCATTTCCCCAGCATTCATCAAAAACAAATAATAGAGCGGGAACACAAGCCAAAGTATGCCAAGCAAGAAACAGCTTCAGACATATTGCCTGGAACTTAATAGGCTGCAGACGGGTCATATATAAAACACTTGCAGCATCGGAGGCTGAAATGTGGTGTTGCCCGTCCCACTCTAACAGCCGGCCATCAATTGCATCTTTAAAGGTGCGGGACTGATGAGGCGGTAGCTTAAAAGGTGTGATCTCACATCCAGGGATGTGATTTTGTTGTCAAAATCTTGGCGGTGCAGACTGACACAATGTGAAGATAATGGGAAGGAAATCGCCGTTTTTCCCCTCAATCAGAATAAAGTGCTCTGGTACACGTTTCAGAGGAGGCTGAAAGGTATACTGCTTAAACTGCAAAATGTCAAGCTGCTGGCAAACGCAACATGTATAATTATTGATAAAATGTGACAACAGCTTAAAGACAAATACGACTTAAAGTCCCTTCCAATGTGCTAAACTGACAATGTACAGTATATTTTTTTACCTATTACCTTTTCATTGTAATGTGCAGGGACACACACCACTTCAACAACATCTAAATTGATTGTTTGTGAGGCAATATAGTTTACCAATTACATTTTAGATTCGATTTTTATAAAGTATAAACCTGTTATCAAGTGAGCAAAATTGCTTATGTAGGTCATATGATAACAACTAAACCATCTCCATGACAACTGAGCAACTCATCAGCCCAGGAAGGCCAAAGGATGTGGTTGAAAGCGGACCTTGTGTTGAGAATTCTGTTTCAAGGTACCTAAACCAAACATTTCCAGACTCTCGAAGCCTTTAATTGTTACTATAAATGCCAGGAGACAACAAACAAATATGAAAACGGGATCGTTTCATTTCAAATATTAAAAGATTTTTGGTTTACATGATTGATTGTGTCGATGATGAGAACATGAGATTATGTTGAAAATCGAGCATTTTTCAAGGAGTATTTCCGAATTCAAGCATATTCCTAACCTTGAAAACATAACAGTTAAAATTAAGCCTCGTTCATTGTTATTAGTTGTAAAGAACATACAGGGTGACCAGAAAAATAGACAGCCCTAAACAATCCAATCCAATACAAACTATTTATTTCAGCTTTGTAATCATTGTTTGCGTGTGTGCTCGATTATACTGTTTGTATCTGTGTGTACGTAACACTGTGTGTGGTAGCATTACTGTATACTGTGTATACATGCTGACTGGAGAGCAGCCCGGACACGTTTTTCATTGTATGGAAATGCTCCAGTGACATTTTAATGCATATGGCAATACATTCCTTGAATCCTTGGACAAAATTCCAGGAAACAACACTATGTTTGTAAAACTTTTAAGTGTTATTGACACTATGTCAGAAAGGAGTGGATTACACCCTGGTATTTTTATGTGGCTGTATTGTGGAGTGGTGTGGTGGTGCACTATACTGCGGGGCAATTGTTGCCAACCTTTTTTAGGCTTGTGACCCCCTTAAAACGGGGAAATGTCAAAAATAAAAATAAAAAAGCAAAAATTAAAGGAAAGTCTGAAAAGATAAACATAATTTGTGATGCAGAAATATGCTTTTTTATGGTTTTCTATCCAGTTAATCATCTCATGACCCCTCCAATTTGTCTTGTCCCCTTGTGGACGTGTTGTGTTTCTATTTTTTCTGGTCACTCTGTATTTAACATGCATGTAAACTAACTTATAACAGCAGTGACCTCCTCCCACCGCCCTAATTTGAGAGTCTTCTGATTCGCTCTCAAATTGCACATTAAATGCAGCACAAAAGATCTACTGAACCTAGCAGAGAATGACAGAAAGTTATATGCAGAGAGGAGCCAACATGGGTTTCCTTCACTTGTTATTGATTGGGCTGCTTGAGTATTAAGTCAAAACTGAAATTATACACAGTGGAGGTTACGTACACATAATTGACCTCGCAAGACTTCACGTTGCCCCTGTCCTCTTCTGCAATGTCATCTTTATGCTTGACCTCTCGTTCCGCACTCGATCTGATCTGTTCATCATTCAGGAAAAAGGAAAAAAAAAAAGGTTTTGCATTAAATATCAATACCTTGAACCCCCTGAAGTGAGGTCACAAACATTTTCCCCTTCCATCTCAACAGTCAGGACCCCACAGAGATTGCATGCTTAAAATCAAAGGATTAACACGCAACCTTGTGGAAGAACACAATTTACACATCACCTTCAGCATCTCGCCATCCCCTGCTGTCTTGCTCTTGGCCACGATGTCCCCACTGTCACTGTAGGAGATGAAACAGCTATTTGCTGCCAGGAGAGCCATTTTGCCCTGAGGCAGAACAGAGAGAAAACAGAGGAAGAGGCAGTAGATTAGATAGAATTGCAGTGGGATTGGTTGTTGTGACAGGCATGAAAGGTTGCCTGATATTTGATGTAAAAGAGTCTCAAGGTTGTGCCGGGCAGTTTGTTTATAGGTTCAACAAGGCATCAAGGCGAGCAGTGCGCTACAGTGATAAGGTAGATGCATTCTGCATAATGAATTAGTTGTTCCTGACTACAGCTAAGTATTATCTCTCATGGGCTAAACTCCAATCAGCCATGAGGCGAGCCGTGAAAGGCAGGGGACAGCGGTAAACAATTACCCCCTTTTTACATGATGTGCCACCACAGCAAAAATATGTGTGTATTTATTTCAAACACTAATTGTTGTTCACATGGGCATCGATGGAAATAAGAAGATTTACTTAAACAAGTACATTTTAATAAGGACACTTCAGTATAATTAAAGATAATTACATTATTCAAAGGACAATTATTCCAGCATTATTTGCACTGTCATGCAGTCTTGCCCTACTTAAACCTACAGCAGAAACTAACAATTATTTTCATTATCGATGAATCTGCAGATTATTTTCTTGATTGCTTTGTCAATAAAATGTCCGAAAAAAGTGAAAAATGCCCATTCCAATTCTCCAAAAGCCAACCCAACATATTCAAATGTGTTTTTTTAAATCTGACTAACAGTCCCAAACCCACAATTATTCAGTTTATTATCATATATGACGAACAAAAGCATTAAATAGTCACATTTGAGAAAATGAGAACCAGGAATGTTTTGGCATTTTTGCTTGAAAAATGACTATAATAGTTAATTGTTGCCAATTACTGTTCTGTTGATCAACCTATCAATTAATCAATTAATTGTTTCAGCTCTACTTGTATTGAAGAGAGATGACCACACACCATGCTGTTGTATAACAATTTAACAATATGTGTGTGTGTGTAATATATATATATATATATATATATATATATATATATATATAGTGAAGATCCACTCACATCCTGGAAGACTGCTTCCCATTGTTCCCTGGAGCCAATAGCATCAGAGCGCCCCACTACCGAACCCTCAGAGTTGATACCCAGGTACTTGCCATATCCAGACTTCAAGGCTAACCTGCAACAGCAAAAATGACCAAAATGAAATTCTACAATGGCAGTAAACTGGCACAGCCCTTTCAATGCCTCAAAAAGACAGAACATAAAAAAGGCTAATCTGATGTTTATTATTTCTGTGGCTTTCCAGAATATTTTGTCTTCATAATAGGAAAGGTTTGATAATATCAGTAGAGAGTTAATCTGAGATCCACAACTGAAGAAATAGCTCCAGAATGGGCAGCATCTCCACAAGGAGAGGTTGGAAGGGCCCATGGAAGGGTAAATTACTCTTGTACGTCTAGACACACGTCTAGACATATAAAAAGTCCCTGCAGAAGCGGGATATTGTTGGTGAAGGATTATCTGTGGATGCAAATACAATGTGCAGTTTGTCTTTGCGTACTCACCTTGTGTCTGAGACCTTGATGGCAGTAAACTGTTCTGGAGGGTCAGGTCCTTCATCATCTGAAACATATTATGTTTACCTTTTAAAGATTTTACAGTTGTTAGTGTTGCTTTTCAAATGGCTTTTTATTGGTCCATGTACAGAACGTTTCTGTTTCTTTCATTTTTCATTTGGATTTGTTATTAATGAGGCTCTTCTCTACCTGTTATGTTTGAATATTCTTTGTTTGACCCGCAACCAAATTTTGGACACTGAGCTTTTATTTTGACAGAAAAAGCTTTTGTCACACAAAACAATCATTTAGTATTTAATTAATTAATTAATCATGTACCACTATTAAAATGTGCATAATTTCTTCTCACGCAAAGTTTATCCGTGAAGCCTGCTTCATGTTTTACTTATGCATTCTTGTTATTAATAATGCAAACCCTCTGGCTACGTAGTGCTGTGCTGATCTGGGTCCAGTTCACTAGCAATGAGACATTTGGAGTAAGATATGGAAGGAACTGTTGTGTTGCATTTAAATGCTTTATTTTATACCGATGTCTCCTGGGTTCCTCATGATTTCATAAAACTGATTTGCCCGTGATTAGGTCACTTCCTGACCTTTACAATAAATCAAAGTTTTGCACAATTTGTAGTGTGTCATACAGGCATCGGGTCAGGTCAAGGGAGAGCAGAGACTGCGAGACATTAATGAGGAAAGCATTAATAAAGTAGAGGTAAAATGTGACATAAGCTGTTTTTTCATAAGGCTGATTATCTTTGGACTATGTCAGATTGTGACCCTCGGAGTTGGCTGTGAGAAAATCAGCATGTTTCCTCTGACCTGCAGGTGCATGTGAACATTTTTTTTTTTTTTTGCAGTTTTCTAAAACGCTGTATCATCCACAGTGTGGTGCCTGTGCAGAAAATCCAGTAAGGCGGGGAAAATCTCTAATCTCTCTTTCTATACTGCTAGCTCGCGTCCTCTTTCATCTCCCAGAAATGAGCTTATGTGCATGCAGAGGATGAGGACCCAATAAGGGAATTGGGATGTTTCAAACTCCCGGCCATTTTCACTGGTTCTTGCAAAACGTGGGCTGAATTAACTGTCAGTAGTGTCTCTTCCCGAGCAGACTGTTTCAACGAGCACCACAGTGCCTGAAAGCAGAAGTGAGTGAAAACCCGGAGCTAGCTTTGTCCTTACCCTCAACTCAACCCCTGTTCAGCCTTTTCTGTCTGGTGTCTGGATTTACTACTTAAATTCTTACTGCTTTGTGGACTGAAGGCAAAACCCCCCTTCATCCCCACAACGCCTGGAGCCTACAGTCAACGTAACCTCAAAATTGAGTTTTAAGTTCTTCAAGTTTGTACAACTGTGTGAGAGGTAACTAGAGTGTAGGATTTGCATTTTCATTTAAAATGCTAAATGAAATGCAGAACAGTTTATATTCTACATGGTGCTGCTTTTGCATTATAATCCTGCTGAGCAAGTCCTCCGAGGTAAAATTCCACTTCCGTACTACATATACATCACCTCTAGCTCAAACCTCAACAATCTTAAAAATCTTGGGTGGAAACATTAGTACAAAGATATAAATGTTCTACTGTGCTGAGAAAAAAAGTGATGAAACTGAGTAAAAGTCACAAGTAGAGCTGCCTGAATGACCAGACTCCTCTGAAATGACTCTGTCAAATTCTGAAGTCACTCCAATGCGTCTTCTTACCTTTGTGTGGTGCACCGACTGTGAAGAGCCCACTATCCAGGGCATGGATGTACGAGTTGTTCTGCATCTCTATGGCAACCGTTCCAGTGATTTCCCCAAAGCTGCTGACAGACCACCAACCACCTGGTTAGCAGAAAGACCCATGTCAAAAGGTGTAATAACACATGGCACCGCTGTGTGCTTGAAAGCCACAGCAACATTAAGGTGCAGTATCCAATCAGAGGACAATTTTTGGAGTAAACTATAGTTATAAAACATACTAGGATTAGTAAACTTGGAATCTTAATCAGCTGAAACAACGTTCATGCAAGTGGCACCGTATCCCAGTGTAGCAGACATATTACTTCTAGCTGGTGCTTCTAAACTCTGTGATATACCGTAACATAGAATTAGTACTGTAAGTTTGTCAGTGGGTTGATATGTTAGAGGAGGTTCTTGTCTATTGTATCTGTTGTTGTATCATCTGTAACTTGACCACTACAGTTTCTACACTACAGTTTAAACTCTTTAAAAATCCAATCCATGATCCAAAAATAAACGCAATGGTCGCCAACTTATAACACAAAAGTAGAACCTGCTATCACCCTCAAAAGGTCTTTTAATATTTAAAATAACTTTTGAAAACAACTACATCTATGTTGTTTCTGTGAACATCAATATTATTAAAAATGTTGTTTTAAAACCAGCTTCAAGGCTTATGTTTTCAACAATTACCAGTACAGGTACACAAAATGCAGATCTTATATCAATTATTGTTTTTAATTACGTACATAAATATACCTTCAATTTATGTGGTCATAAAGAAAAATTCAGATTGTGCTTTGAATGTTAATATTGGCTTATTTTGACATGCAAATATCACAATGAGAGATATTTTATTTTCATTCTATCAAAGTTCTCAAGCTCATTTCCTCCCATCACATAGCAAAGAGCATAAAAAAGACCTTCTCTCATCGTAATTATCTCACCCATCTCCACTACATGCTACAAGAATATGCACAGCTTAATGGAAAGATTAACGGGAGATACAAAGTCTTTGGTTGGCTTCTACAATTTAGAAACACAGTACATAAACATACCAACAACATCAGGCTTTGCTTCTTCATCAGACGCTTTTCTCTTCTTATCTTTATTCTTCTTCTTTTTCCTGTGAAAAAGATATAATAAAATGTAAAAATAAAATGTATTCATTTGTAACTAGCTTGCTAAATGTTTAATTACACAGGTAGGCCTTGCAAGCAATGCAATTTGCAATAACAAATCACTGAGTTATTGTTAAGTTATTTCTCAAAATTAATTATGGTTCTAGGACACAAGCTGCAGGACCTTCAGAAAGTATTCATCCTTGTTGACTTTATAAAATAACATAACTGAAAAACAGTGTTTCACTGCCCTCTCTGAATGAAAGTTTCAAGCCTGTTTCACCCCTGACCACACAAAATGTGCTCTGTTGCACCTGTAACCACACCCACATGATGTCACAGGGTCCTGGAGTACACCTGCACATCACTGCAGCAAGGTGAGAAGTTAAACCACTTGAGGTCAGCAAAAACAAGATTTCCAAGGGATGTCAAGTTACTCTTTAAATAAATGTTGTTGTGCTGCACCCTGAATTAAATTATTTTTTTGTTGACAGCATATTCAAAATTCCCATAACAACAAAGTTGATGACATCTTTATGTTTATTTATTAATTTGTAATTCATTACCTGTAAATATGGAATGCAGCAATGCCTCCAAATAAAACAGTATACAAGAATAAAGTTTTAGCTATTTCTGTTTATATGGTACTTAATTATCCTCTCTGACTATCCTCTTCAATCGAAGAATCAAAGTAGCTCCTTATTATTTATCCATTTTACCATAATGGAGCCTTTTTCTACACTCTAGAGACTGTGTTCTTTCCCTGAATATTTTCTTGGACTTCACTAATGTGCCTTCTCTGTCATATAAACAAACACTATGATGTTTTCTACATCAATAGAGTTTAATGTAGCTGAAATCTAATTAAATAACTATTGATACCACATTAATTAGATCTTGGGGGAGTGTTTTCCTTGTGTGTGTTATAAATCGTTTTGAGACTGTGACTGTGTTAGCTTCAGAAATGCAAATGTATGTTTGTTTTCTCCATTCAAGCGTGATTATGAACTAAATACTATGTATTTTATCTGATGTTCAGGCGTCTCCAAGACATCACTTTGCCTCTGGCATCTTGTAATGAATGTATTTATCATCACTTTAGACAGACTGTAGTTATATGATTAGTATTTTCATGCACCTCTTGACCGCGTCAAATACTTGAACTGATATTATCTTTAAGTTATCCGACTTGTCTGCTGCTGCTAAAACTACTTTTGCACATAGTAGCTTGTTAAAAATTGAACCACAGTTGATATGTTTAACGTTAGCTAATAGCTAGTCAAAGAAGGGGCTAACGTGTTAGCTAGGTACAAAACGGCAACAGTGAGATTTAAGATCAGACTTTGTCACCATGCTGATAGTTAAACGTTTAGGAATGGCTTAGCTTAATAAAAAATAGTACACTCATTACTACACTAACACATGTTTCACGTAACAGTAACGTTTTAGTCCCAGCTAGCTTTAGCACAGGTTACAGAAACCCAGTTATTTAGCCGTGAATAATACTGCCGACGGTAGCGATTAGTGGTACTAAGTAAAAGAAACACTTACCCTTTGTTAAGACCCTTCAAAACCAGTTTAGTTGATTTTACGTGAGAATATTCAGCCATTGCTTTACGCAGTGGTTAGCACGGCTACTAACAGTGTGCAAGTTGTGTTTCAGACACAAGTACGGCGGCCGCGCAGGCACATTCAAAGTCAGATCCAAATCTCATTCAACCTATGCATCCAACCTAAATCTACCGTAATACCTATTTAACCCAGAGGAAATGATGCCTAGGATATTTTAATATCTTCTTAGTACTTTGTGGTACAGAATAGTATATGAGTGACCTAAAATAGAGATACATGTACACTGTAATGTAATAAAACAGTCAATATAAAATTGTAATCTAACAGTCCTGTAAAAAAAGGCACTTTTTGTGAAACTATTTCAATTGCTGTTGACGCGTGTAATAGAGGTGTTGATACAATTCTATGGTAATTATTAAAACTGTAGTTTGTGGTAATATTGTACTGGATTGCCCACAGGTTGCCATGTTTTGTCCTAATCTGCACCTTTGAGTGATTTTTGAATATCCATACTAGTCTAATACAGTCAAGTTACTACAAGAGAATAATCATTGCTGTCATCCAACATAATATGCATTACATTGACTACATTTTTCTTTCATATATCAGATTTAATCATAGCAGATCATAAATCATAAGAGACATTTTATTATATATGTCAGGATTGAGGTCAGAGTCTAAAGAAGTGGCATTTGTCTCTTCTTGCCAGCCTACACACACACACACACACACACACACACACACACACACACACACCAGAAATGTTAAATGTTCTCTGAGTCAAACCCCTGAGACCCTTCCCTCGAAACGCAAAAATAGTCACACCAATCAACTGGTAAGGTAGGCAGGGGGGTGACCTCAAGGATGGTGTCCTCATATAACTGTGTATGCTAATGTTGCCTCATTGAACAGGAATGGCCCAATCAGGAGCCTGTGACAGGAGGTAATAAATCATTTGTGGACACTGTCAAGAAGTAAAATAAATTAGACAGTAGCTTGTGTTATCTGCTCACTGCAGTAAAACTCAACTAGTAAGAACTCAATCATCCAACAGAAAGAAATTGACCAGACTGGAGAGAAACCGATGAGGGCTGCCCAAAACCAGCCAGACTCACCATAATAACTCCGGCACAAAACATGTCTTAACCGATGCAGGAGAGAAACTACAGTAATACCTCAGTGAGACTTCTGGTGTTGCTGTGTTTGAGGAAAAGTTGGTTTGAAGTCTGGAAGATTAATCTGGTCAGAAAAGTCTTGTAAGCTTTAAGGAAGTTAGCCAGTGGGGTTTTCAGAAGTCATGAATCAACATTTTACCCTGCATGAAGTCGAATCCCACTTGTGCTCCCTCTGTCATTTGTCAAATTCAATGATGACAGCAATCCCTGTTGTTGATGGGATTAAACAGTCATAACTCGTTCTGAGAGAGCTGAGTGGTTAAGCCCATAAGTACTTAAAAAGAGCTGAAGGAAGACAGTGTCAAGCAAAATGGTAACACACAGTACTTGATACTATAGCACCTGATTCTGCAGGCTATTGATATAAAGGTATCACTCTCTAATATAGCACCCTTTATAAAGGGTTTATAGGTTGGTGCTAATGCCTTAATACAGTTTTAATGAATAATTCACTTATGATAGGTTAAAAGCTCTTAACACAGACAACATAGGGGTTGCCAGGTTGTGAAAAGTCCCATTTGATGGTGTTAATGCAGTCATAAATGTTTATAATATAGAAATATTCATAGTTTTTTTTTTAACTTTACAATAAGCCATCAAGTCTGTAGTAATACATTGTAAAGTTATAATCCTTGAGATTTCAATGAAATCAAACCCAATTTTTGACATGTTTTTGATATATTTATGACTGAAATCTTTTCAACAATACATTAAATATATTTATATTGTATAATTACCTCTCCATATTGTAGTTTTCATTGTTAGTGGCAGAGTCCGCCATTCCCGCGCCGGATTCAAATAGCCAGTTGCCACATGTAGCAATGCACGCATGTAAACCAGTGTTACTATTTTAAATTGTATCTCATTTCACAATTATCCCTCAAGTCTGCAGTTGTAAATGTGATTAACTTTGTCATGATCCACCATGGACTGTGTGTTGTTGTTCTTGTTTCCTGTTTTATTTTGAAGTTTCCTGTGTGCTAGTCTGTGTTTGTTTTTCCCTTGTGTGTTTTATTGGAATCACCTGTGTCTTGTTATGCACCTGTGTCTGCTTCCCTCGTTGTCTCCTCCCCTATATATACCGGTCCTCTCCCTTTGTTCTGTCGGTTGATTAGATGTTGTTGGTTGTCTCTCCGTGTCATGTATGTCGTGTTTCCCTGCGTATCAGTTCCTGAGTTTTTGTAAGTTTTTGATTTAATAAATCATTCATCTGCACCAGTCTGCCTGTCCGTCTGTGTTTGGGTCCTTTCCCCTGCTGCCTAGATGGCTCATCGTGACAAACTTGTTTATAAATTAATTTTGGGTCCAGACACTCTGCAGCTCTTTCCCAGACAGTGCCCATTTAAAGAATGAATTAAAAAGATAGCTAAAGAGACAATGGAGGTGTCATTCTGGAGAAGCATAAACACCACCCAGAGATTTATACAGCATTTATTAAATATTAATAAAGATATGTTACAATTTATAATCCCTTTATAAAGAGAGTGGTGCCAATATAAACAAACCAAAAATATACAACTAAAAATTACATTTCATAACACTGAATGCCTCAAGCCTTTAATATAACAAAACTGACATCCAAGTATCTTGTTGTTTAGGTATTCAAAATTAAAGCACCAATAAAACTGACACCCTAAAACAAATGCAACCAAAATGACAGCTCAAAAGCAAAACTAATATTCTGACAAGTAATGAAAAACAGCTTACTTATACCTCCTGCCATCTGTATGTTTATTGCTTTACATCAAAATATCAGTGGTAATGCTTTGCCAGCACAAAGACAAGCTCGGTGGAGTGAGTGAAAATCCTCCTCATGACATGTAGGATGATACAACTTGTGCAAATAATCTAATAGTGCGACACATCTCACAGTCTAAATGTTAGATCTGTCATCTGGTGAAGGATGAGTTAATTCAGGAACACTTCCATGTCCTTTGTGTCTTTCATGTCCTTGTTAAAGTGCCTTTTGCCTAACAAGTCTGCCTGCTCCATTAGCTGCCTTTCAACTGTGAAAAAAGGCATTTATCATCCTTTATATATACTGTACAAAACCCACAACAGCGTTGACAAGGAATTAACTACTTCTTGTTGAGGTGAAATCCTCTTCTTGTTTGTTTTTGTTCCCAAATCGGCTTCACAAATGATTAAAGTGCAGTTTTATCTTTTATTTGAGGTAGCCATCGTGATGTCTGTCAGTTGACCATCCCCCACTTTGATCCAGACTAAAATATCTTGACAAATATTGGATGGATTGCCATGAAATTGTGTACAGACATTCATGTTCTCCAAAGAATGAATCATAATGAATTTGGCGATCCCCTGACTTTTCCTCTAGCGCCACCATAAGGTTGACATTTTTGAGTAGTATATCTCGATAACTGTTGGATCGATTTCCATTAAATTGTAGTACAGATATTCAAGGTCTCCGCTGAATGACTCCTAATTATTGCCCAACTGATATCTGTATCTTTGAGGCCAATATTGATACTTGAGAGCTTGAAAACCAATAACAGCCAATATTTCTTTTTACATCAACACAAAGCATTAACAGGCATGTTTGTTAAGCAACCTATACATTTGTTTTTTTCCCAAAGAACTGTGATAACATTTTTATTGAGTGGGACATTTTACAGTTGGAAAACAAACTTATCAGTGCTCTCTGGGGGCAAAATATACAACACTGTTTCTGAATTGCCTGAAAAATATCTTTGGTATTTCTTTCTTCGGCTGACATATATCCTGATACTGATATATCAGTAATAAGCTAATATCTGCCAATACATCAACCTGGCCAATTTCTCTGTTTATCTCTATTCTAATGACTTTTCATCTAGTGCACCAGCAGGTCAACATTTTCAATTATCCAGTGAAATGTGTCTTCTGCTGGAAGGATTGGTACAACATTTAGTATAGACATTCATTGTTCCCTGAGCATGTATCCCAAAGACTTTGGTGGCTCCCTAATTTTTAATCTAGTGCCACCATCAGGTCAAAATTTTAGTTTTATATATATTTTACTTTGGTTTATGATCAAATACCTAAAAAAACTAGTGACTTTCCCATCAGCCTCAGTTGTACTTTGTGTTTACTGCTAATTAGAAAATGTTAGCATGCTAACATACTACACTAAGATGGCAACCTTGGCAAACATATTTTGACAATATGTTAGCATTGTCTTTGTGAGCATGTTAGCATTCTGATATTAGCATTTTGCTCAAACCACCACAGAGCACAGCCTCACATAACTGCTAGCGTTGCTGTAGACTGTTTGGTATTTCAGCAATTTTCTATTGCGTTTCCATCAAGTTGAGGGACAGATTTTTAAAAACTGGTCAAAATCGTAGCAGTGGAGGTCGAAGAGGTCCCTTGTCACTGATTCTGTTTGTGATTTTCATGGACTGGATCTCAAGGTGCAGCCTGGGGGAGGAGAGTGTCTGGTTTGGGGACGTCAGAATTGCTTCTCTGCTATTTGCAGACGATGTGGTTCTGTTGGCTTCATCAGACCGTGACCTCCAGCATGCAGTGGGGTGGTTTTGCAGTCGAGTGGGAAGCCGTTGCAATGAGAGTCAGCACCTCCAAGTCTGAGGCCATGGTTATCTGCCAGAAAACGGTGGATTGTTCCCTCCGGGTTGGGAGTGAGTTGCTGCCCCAAGTGAAATGGTTCAAGTATGTCTTGGTCATGAGTGAGGGTAAAATGGAGCATGAGATCGACAGGCGGATTGGCGTCAGCAGTAATGCGGCCGCTGTACCAGACCATTGTGGTGAAGAGGGAGCTGAGCCGGAATGCAAAGCTTTCAATTCATCAGTTGATCTACTTTCCAATTGGATAGATGGATTGATATTTATTATATTATATATTGCACAAGCTAATGATGTCTCTTATTTCAACACCCTCTTCACACCTTTTCTAATTACTTCTCTCTCAGACTTGTTTGTTGTACCTCTCTTCCTCTGTGTCTTTCAGCTGTTTTTCTATTTTCATTCTTCTCCAAAAAAACTTTTACTTATGAAGTCTCTTCTGTCACCCCATCCTGTCACCCCCGTCCCCTGACCCCCTCCTGTCCTACATCTGTCACATATAATCCTCCAGTGGGGATTTAGGTGATAGAAGGTTAAGTTGCTGACAGTGTGGAGCAGGTGTTTTCATAAGTGGCAGCATGCTGTTACATTGCACTATGGCCGCCCTCTCACTTTGTCAATGTCACCGCTCCTTCACGATGTGTTTCCTCGGCTTTCACGGTGTGTGTTTGTACAGACTGCTCAAGTTTATGATGTGGACGTCATCTGAGAGAGCGAGACAGATGAAGATGGATCAAGTAGCTGTGTGCCCCGGGGCTGCTTAGTTAAAAACGGTGTAATGATGTAATTTCCTGAGAGTGACACTGGGGAGGAGAGTGAGTTGTTGGACTGGTGGAAAATTTAAATGTATGGCCTATTTAAGCCATTCAGTGTATGTAATGTGTGGTTATTTTCACTCTATATTTCACTTAAATTGATGACAATATTTAGGTGGGATGTGAAATAAATCGCAGCACATAAAGGTCCATGTAAGAGCTTAATTAATGACAGGTATTAAATCAAATTTATCATCCCTTAATGGCAGTTTTTTTAATAATACCATGAAGGTTTCTGCAATGTATTCAGGCTTCACTTCACTAAAATTACCTGTCACATGGTAATTATGTGATGGAATATTGCATCTCAGGTTGTGATTGAACACAGAGTGAAAAGGAAGGCTCTTTGGAAAAGAAAGTGCCTAACATGCATATTTATTCTTGTATTATTAAATGAAGGGAGCAAAAAAACATTTATTAACAAAAGACACACAAGTAAAAAGATTAACTTGAGAAGTGGAAGGAGAGCTATTTATCCTCGGATGAATAGAGTGCCTGCCTTAATACTTTTCATGGTGGACTGGACTACGGTATTACTTGACTTCATGGAGCTCTGGGTCTGGAAATTGACTACAGTCTACAGTCATTTAGAGGTCTTATGGCAATTTTGCTGCAGGTTATGGAAGAGAGGAGTTCAGCGAATGGATAAACACCTGTGACATTTCCTTTCAGCACTATGTTCAAGGTAACAGTTTCCACACTACCGTTTTTCTCTCCCCTCTTGCTGGATTTTTAATGCCTCCTCTCAGGGAAAATCTCATCATACTAGATGTTATTTCATTATTTCAGTCCTTAATTCACACGACTAACATACTCCATTTTGCTTTTGACATTGGCTTAATTTAAAATCTAGATATTGACTTCCTGATATAATTGAATCACAGTTTACTGATATGGCACCACACAAATGTGTAATCCACTTACATCTCCTTGCCATAAATGGACTAAATGTTATGCTGAATACTAAACAATGCAGAGTGCAATCAGAGTGTGTTAAAATTAAAATGACTAATGTACTGTAGTGTGCTCTCTATGTAGGTGAAATTATGGTGAAATAAATAGTCCAAAAATATAAAGTATCATGCCATCAATGACCTCTTTCAAACATATGTTACTCATCAAGGTTATAGAGGAAATAAAAGATGTTGAAAACTTTTACAGCCTGCTGCCCTTGAGGACTGTGTTCAGTGCCAGGTTTTATAAAAGTACACTGGCTTCTGTCTAATTATAAACGTTCTGAAACCAGCAATTTTGTGAGCCACTGAAAATACACTTCTTTTGGTAAAAAATTTTTTTACGTCTAGAAATAACATTGCAGGATTGTTGCAAGTGTGTATTTTTCCAAGTTCAGAATGACCTGCATACATCTCCCTCTCTCCCTCTCTCTCTCCCTCTCTCTCCCTCTCTCTCTCCCTCTCTCCCTCTCTCTTCTATTGACAAGCTCTGTGGTGTTTGCTCTGAATGGTTTAGTGCTTGCTGTCTGTGGCTCTGCTCCGTTGGCTTACGCAGTGTTCTTGGTTCAGAGCACCCCCAAATCCCTGCTTCACTCCTTCTGTCACTCCTCCCTCCCTCCTGTCTTTTCACTCTACGCTCACCGTCTACACAGTCCTTTCAACCCCATCTTCACAGACCTTGAGATTGCCTTCCATCAGTTGTGAATGTTAAAAGAGACTAATTTATTACCCAACCCGGGTCCCTCTGCAGCAGGGCCGAGGAAGGCAGTCAGGCTGCAAGAATGACTCATTGAGGCTTGCAGTTTTGCACAATTTCACTGGGTGGCAGTATACACGCACGGCTCTGTGCATCAAGCACAAGTCACCAGCATGACATGCTCTCCACTGATCGCAATTTGCCACCGTGAATTTTAGGCAGCATCCTATAATGAATCAAGATTAGATATTTTTGAGTCGTGCATATATGTATGATTCTGATGAACAGAGAAAACATTCTGTAAGATTTTATTTTGCCTTTAGAGTGCGGTTCTTTTTGCTAAAAGTCAAAAAGAAGTGGATCTAATCCAAAGAGATTCATGTAAAATGGTATTCATTCATTTTTAGATATTATACGGGAGAGTATGCTTGAGAATTTTCTTTATTAACACATTCTAAGAGTCACTTGCTGCCATTTTAAAGTACAGTAGTAATATTGACAGCATAGCACACAAGAGTGAGTTTAGCTGCATGGGGGCAAATAAATTACCTTATTTACACACTCCATGGGTGGTATATTCTCCCCCCTAATTATTCTACTGCTCTTAATAAACTAATTGCACCCTTTGCTGTTTTGAATTAAATTGCGCTGAAGGCTTTGTAGTTCTTGAACGTAACATAAATGCTGTCTCACATCAAACATTTCACCTTCAATATCTAATGTCTCTGATGGTCTCCTCATTTATTAGCCACTGTGGCTGTGCGGCATCCAGTCAAAAAGCCTCCCAGAGTGTGTGAGGGGAGTGGCTGAATAATTCACAGTCTTGTGTATTTTTAAACTCATCCTTACATTTATAATGCAGAGAAATTTGAATCATATGACACTGACACGCTGTTAATCTTTTAGTGACTGCACATCTCTGTAGGCTTTTATCTGTGAATCATGGCCAGTTACCAAATACATGGGATGCACTCACACACACGCGCACGCATTCAATCACACACATACATCTGTGCAAAGTGAGATTTGTAAGCCTGTGTTCATTTCCTACCAAAGCTCCAGAAGCACAGATGGCCTCTTGTTTTCCCCTCGTCTTTCTAACAGAAAGGAGTTACTCGATTTGACATCACCTGCTACAAACTGGCAGGAGTCCATCAGTGGCTTTGAATCTGCTCCATAAATGACCAGTGTAAAGAAAATATATTTTTCATTCATCCTAAACAATTTGGAAGATTTAAAGGCCGTGTTTCTTTAATGAAAGACACCTCTGATTATTATGCAGTGTACTGTACACAGCACACAGTGGAGTGAGAGAAGATGGAATGAGATGGGACATGAATCACCAGCTGGATCTGAACCAGGTTTGAACCCACAGTCTCACAAGCATATGGTAATCATGCAATAATGAACTGTTGTCTGCTGCGCTCTCTGCAAGGTATTCTCTCGAACATATTGCAATGAGTCTGTTCATACCATGGTGGCATTGGCACTCTCTAACACACACACACACACACACA
Source organism: Macquaria ambigua (assembly GCA_008360985.2). Classification (NCBI taxonomy): domain Eukaryota; kingdom Metazoa; phylum Chordata; class Actinopteri; order Centrarchiformes; family Percichthyidae; genus Macquaria; species Macquaria ambigua. The sequence continues at coordinate 16,376 of VMKM01001278.1, read as the reverse complement.
CACACACACACACACACACACATATAGCTTCACTACAACCTTTACCACTCTCGGGGCAGTAAATGATTACTTTAACAAATCATATTAAATCACACAGACATACAGACACAGATTTGAACGCACACATAAAGGGCAGCGTGCGGTTTTTAGCTTACATACTTACTCTCTTTGAAAATGTCACTGTTATTAAATAAATCTGTCAGTGACACCGACTATGGAACTTTTCACTTCTTGTAGCACATTCAACTCACATGATGAAGCCTTTTGTTTATACATTTGCAATATGTATTAGGTTCTCTGCAGTTCAGATTTACAAGTGCACCATAATGTGAAGTTTAACTGAGCTAAATGTTTTGGGGAAAGTGTATTGCCTTCTTTCATCCACATATTTACAAAAAAAAATAATTTTGAACATAGAGACAAAATATTTTTGCAGAAACATTCATATTGACAATCCTCTTATGGCAACTAAAGCATGATTAAGGTATTTATGGCTATCAACAAAGTAGGATTGCTTCCTGCACCACATTGACAAGAAATTACCTTCTCAGGTGATGACGGATACAGGACTCACATATCAAAATCAAAAATGAATCGTTGCACACTGTGAGGCTGCATGCCTCTATTCTTTAAAAGTTCATATTTATTAAATCTCAAGTGCAACTGTGTGAACAACTGGTTTCACAACAGGGGGTATTTATGGTATTTATGTTTAGGCAAGTGAAACTATTTAGTTGAGGTTTGGTTAAGATTGTGCTTATGGTTAAATACTGAAACTGACTTGAGGTACGAGACAGGACATAAACCCTGACCCTCAGTGTTGAAGCACTTTGTACAGCCATCCATCACTCCACCAGAGCCCTTAGTTTTCCCTGCAGTATATGAATGTCACACTACTTCCTGCATTGGCACTAAATGTTACCAGTGAATGTAAGTTGGTGTTGCAAATTAGACGGAGTTGGCATGAGAGGGATTCAAGCTGCCATAAAAAGGGATTCAAGAGCTTGTGGTGCTTCTTGTGTTTGGTGTTGTGGGTTTTTGGGGCTATCTCACATAATCCTAAATGTTAAAATGACGGCAAAACAGGTGAGTTTGGTTGCGTCTGTATCTCTTGTGTTTTTAATGCATTATGTGAATCACTTGAATGAAAACCTTTATGTATGAAATGTGCTATATAAATAAACTTGACACGCCTTGCCTTACTTTACAGACTCTCGCTTCAGTCGTGAATGATGCCTGTTGAACTCAGGGCTGCTGCATGTTTCTCAAAGAGGACTGAAGTATTGATGAGAGCGGGCAATGTCATGTTGTTCCCTGCAATCAGACACACTGCTGTAAGAAAATAATCAGCTACACTGACACAGTTCAAGTGGAAAATCAATGCAGAATTCCTTGCAGATGTCTTGAACTTATTAACCACCATTTTCACTGCCAGTAGCTGAGGGACTTACTGTGATAATGACTCAAATCATTGTGAAAAATACAATATTATTATATTATTTAGTTCTAAGTGTTTTCTTCTAATTAGATTCTGTTTGGCACGCTTGAATGGTTAAAATAATGTTTAGAAAATCGTGGAGTGTATTTTCTCATCTCCTATTTTTAAGCTTGTATCAACACCACACACACTTAAAAAGATACATTCTCGTCTGCTGCAGTATGTTTAAATACAGAGCTGACTTACTGATACTGTATTGGCAACCAGTCCTTTTCTTCTTGCCCCATTCTAATCCCATAGAAATTGTGTTAGGATTATGCACAAAAGGCACTTTTTAGACACAGATTTGCATGTTTGGATTAGTAAAGCCCCTGTAATGGAGGCTTGCAGAAAGCTGCCATCTTGTTCTGACACACATTGAACCGATGCATGGTTGCTTTCCCTTTTAACTACCAGACATTAGTCATATGTCTGTCTGCCAGCTTAGATAATTTATTGCTGGGAGAAATTTGTTCTGTTGCTTACAAATGTAGGAAGCAGAGGGAAGAGCCACCCTTTTTTAATTATCAACCTCAGTAGCCAATCTCCTTGCCTCTACAATGTCTTCTGAACAGCAGCCACTAGATCAAATACACTCATTTGCATTTGAGGCGTCCAGAAAATTGAGTGAGTGAAGCATGGTGCTCTGTATGACTGTACCCCTTAATGACACCCAGCCAGTTTTTAATACATCTGAAACATGATTTACATGAATATATGGAAGAAAATACAAACTATAATGATAATTTAAACTTTTTGTGTTAAAATCAGCTCCCCTTGACACACTTACAAGAGGAAAGACAGGTGATTCTTTGTTACATTTAAACACATTTTGTTCATTCCACTGGAAGTCACAGCTGTGAGCTTGTGAAAGTCACAGATTTAAGTGACACTGAATAGAAAGTTACAGGATTTGTCATTGCTGTCTCTGCTTTCTCTCAATCTATTTCACTTTAATTTGTCCTAGAAAATCAGCGTGAGGTGCTAATAACCATATCTCATGCCTGAAGCAAACAGTTAAGGTACAAATTGTATCTGCAGTAGATATAACCAGGAGTTAATAATGTGGGAGAATTATTAGTGATGCTTTTGTTTATTACAGCTAGTGCGAGTAAGAAATGAGTCTACCCTTGACATAGCTAAATACTGACTGTTAACAAATCTATATCTCATGTTGCGTGTTTCTCTTAATATTATAAATCAGGATGGTACTAAAAAAACTCTAACTGTCTACTAGAGCTGTTCAAACACAAACCTCTTCACTTCACTACCTGGTGTGTCAATTCTTAAGTCCACCTGACACATCAAAATTACCAAGGTTGACATCTGATGCAACTGTGGGTAATATAAAGTGGAGATACTGAACAGTCATTACCATTGTGTGAAACAATGGTAGCAAGTAAATACAAAGCCTGACCAATCACTGTGGTTAAATTTTTTGCCACATCGGCAGAGGAACAATTTGAAATTATAATACTGACAATGTAAGAGCCAAATGTTGTTTTAATATTCTGTATATTTTACTGTCAATGAATAATCTATTTGAAATTAATTTGTGAATAATTTGCTCTGTGAAAGATAGTAATAACCAGTTGTGTTTATTTTGCTGTTGGTATAGTTCAAACATAGTGTTGTTAACTTATGAGGTTGTTGTTGGTAAAGTGTGCCTCCTAGTTTTACAATGCAGAAGTTAAATGAAAAGGCTCATTTAGTCAGCAGTTACTAAAGGACGGAGGTTTCCTCTGTTGTTTTGGCTCGATACAGCCTTTTTGACCGTTTGGATGTTTGTACTACATTTGTTTGTATAACATTTGTTGGATTGTACTTCTTTGAATAAGAAGATACATTCCAGCTATGTAAGAGGAAGGGTATTGCTGTCTAATTGGAGGATGGAAAGTAAAGCATCAAACTATTCATCTGACTCAGAGTGGATTTGTGAGTAAGCTTCAATTTGAGGTGAATAGTGGAGTTGTAAGATATATAAACTCATCAAAAGTAAAACTAAAGTGCCAACAAAGTGGCTCAAACTGAAAGGTTGCCACTACAGACATATTATCACCTTAAAGCTGTTATGGTGAATGTGTTAGTCAAAATTCACCTATTTACACATCCAGCAGACATGATGCAACATTAGCCTTTACTTGAAGTTGGGTTTATGTCCACCCCATGAATATAAGTCTGATATACACTCTACCTGTAGCTCTGTTTTGGTCTCCACCAACTCCTGAGGAAAAACATTGGGCTCATTAAGTGCTAAATGCTTCATTTTCTGCTGTTTGGTACTGGACAGGTAGTGTACAATGGCTTTATCAGAGCTTTTTAAGCTGAAAACAGCTGCCAGCTGTGTCTGGAAATGAGGTTGATGGGTGAAACAAAATACTAAAGTTGCAGGCTGTAGAAGCAAAACAATAAGCTGAAAAATGTTAAAGTGCTCCATGGAGATGAGAGGCACTTCGGTGATAATTCTCTATGGGTTTGTGACTTTGAGTGCCCCCTTTCACATTATATGTACTAAAATATTGATGAGAGATGCTTTAAATTGTAGCATGTAATACAGAAGTGTCTGTATGGGAGGAACAGGATGTGCTGATCCAGGGAGCAAATATCATAACATTGCTGCTTGTCTGGAGAGTTGGCATGTATCAGCACTGCGAATGGCGCACCTTGACGAGTTGATGCAAGTAACCTCTTTCACATTACACACATTCATTTGATACATTGTTAATATAAAAATATTGATTAGTGCAGCTTTAAAGACTAGTGTGATATGGATCAGGTTTTTACATTAATCAACACATAACTGGTGGTTGTTACTTGCCTCCAGAGTGAAAAAGCTGCAGTAGAGGAAAGACCCTGAGATGGTATTCTGAGCTCAGAGAGACTTACAAATTCAAATATAGTTTGGATGTGCAATGCGCACTATGGTTCACAGCATCTCCATGGGTGCCAGGCAGTACATTTGTATTCATCACAGTACAACAGATGCAGTAATGGTTGTGGGAATTTCCTAACAGCGGTGCTGCATTTAACTCCAGAAAATGTGAATAATGTGGCTCACTTTTGTTGTATGTTTATTAGAAGAGAGATAAATAGCCGGCATCTTTAAAATATCACCATGACCCATATTCAACATACAATATTAATTAATGCTTGAGTGCTTTAATAAATATTATAAACACACAGTGATATATTGGAACACATTTATGGAAGTGCACACGCACACACACACACACACACAACCCTGTACTTCTATACTTGTGAGGACCTTCATTGACATAATGCATTCCCTAGCCCCTTACCCTGACCCTAATCATCACAACTAAATGCCTAACCCCAACCCTTACCCTAACCTAAACCTAAACCTAATTCTAACCTGAACCTTAAAACCATGTCTAAACCCTCAAACAGCCCTTTGAAGGTCTGTCCGAAACTGAGGGCTGGCCAAAATGTTCTCACTTTCAAAAAATGTCCTCACTCACAAGATCTAAAACTCAAATTGGTTCTCACAAAGATAGCTGTAGAAGTACACACACACACACACACACACACACACACACACACACACACACACACACACAGCAAAAATTCTCTGCTAATAGCACACCTAAATACTATGATTATACTGAATCAGCCAATAAACAGATACCTATTACAAAGGAAACAAAATTAATGAAATGAGCTCTGAGTATTTTCTTCTGAGTATTAACCTTCCCATCACACAGGTGGTGTGATATTACCATACGCGCTTGTCATTTTGCCACCATTTAGAACAATGGCAAAACATAAGCTTATTAGATGAGCAGGGGTGGAATCACATGGGCATTGACAGGCTGTCAGAAAGAGGAACCATATGGCTCTGTTTACACAAATCACTTCAGCAGCTTTGTGTCATTATATCACCAGTATCATGATGCTTTGAAGGTTATCTTGGTCAAAACAGCTTTACACTGAAAATGTAGCTCACACCGCATGCCTGAACTCTATTTGTCTGCCCTCCAACAGGTGTTACAGTGTTAGCAGGTTAAAGAAATGCAAGTCAAGTCAGTTTATTTTGACTGAAATAAAACACACACACATATATACAGTACACACAGACGTTGCACTCCCTGTCCCATTCATCAGATATCTTCACTTCATCCTGGCTTCCACCCCTGGCAGCAGCACCCTGGGTTATTTTAGACAAATCAATGTAAGCCTCCTAGCTTTCAAACATACACGGTCATGAATATTCTCATCAGGTCCGGACCAGTGGCCGGTCAGGACCTTGCTCGGAGGACACCCAGGAGGCCACAGAGGAGCCAATCAAGCCTTAGCACGAGGGTCACTGGTGATTATGATGCAGGGCATATTTTCCATTACCATCCGCTGAGGCGAGACAGCATGACGTGGGCCACAAGTTGGTTACTCATTCCTTACTGCTTCTCGCTCTTTACGACTTCAAGTCTGCTGCATTTGAAAAGGAAGATTTCACCATGTAGGGGAGTGTAGCAAAACTTACATTAAAATGAAACAGGTCACGCTGGAAAACAGAGATGTTTTTGACGCACAAGTGATTTTAAACCACACCTTTTAACTCTATCAGACCTAAAGTGCAGTGAGGAGTCGCAACTGAAATTATATGATTAGTTTTTTGTTTTTTTTCAGGAACAAGATGAGAATTTAACAGCACGTCAGGCACTCTAATTTAAGAAACAGTTAACAAGTAGACTTATTCGCTTTCTTTCTGAGATTTAGATGAGAAGATAGATACCGCTCTCATTTTTGTCCGTTTAGTATGGCTACATTCAACAGCCAGTTAGCTTAACTTAGCATAAATAATGGAAACAAAATGGAAACAGCTAGCCTGGCTCTAAACCACAAATTGCCATTTTTACAAATTAAACAAGATATAATGGCGGTTTTTATTACCTTTGGACAGAGCCATGCTAACTGTTTCCCCCTGTTTTCAGTCTTTATGCCAAGCTAAGCTAAATGCTAAACTGTAGCTTCATATTTATCATACAGACATGAAAGTGGTATCAATCTACACATCTTATTCTTGGCGAGAAAGGGAATACGTGTATTTCCCAAAATGTTGAACTATTCCTTTAAATGTGGAGCTAGTGCTGGGATGTGATTAGCCTAGCTTGGCAAAAAGACTGGAAGCAGAGGGAAATGGCTACCCTGGCCCTTTCAGTATGGTAATTTGTGGTTTTAGGGGAGTTGTGTGGTGTAACTGTTTCTTGACAACAGTTTATATCCATCTGACCATTACTTCTTTATAGCCTTAATGCCTTCCAACTCCACTGTGATGACATAACCCATAGCTTGTAACTCTCTCTAAAAGCACTAATTGTTGTTCTTACATTACTGTTTGTGTACGGATTAAACAAACAATGCATAATGTGTTAATTAGTCAGCTTTAGAGGTGCTGGTAGTGGGGATTTTTGAAGTTTGGACAGAGCCATGCTAACTGTTTCCCCCTGCTTCTGGTCTTTATGCTAAGCTAAGCTAACCTCCTCCAGACTACAGCTCCATAATTTCCGCATGGAAAGAAAGCAAATAAGTGTGGGGGCGCTGAAGCTCATGAGGTAGAGCAGGGTTGTCCATTTGCAGGGATGGCGGCTCGATCCCCAGCTCCTCCTGTCCACATGTAGAAGTGTCTTTGAGCAAGACACTGAACCCCAAATTATTATAATTATAATAATGATGGTTAGGCCAGCGCCTTGCATGAACAAGCAAAAAATGTAAAGTGCTCTGGATAAAAGCACTATATAAATGCAGTCCATTTACCAAGTGCATTTCCCAAAATGTTGAACTTTTCCTTTAAAACCATCTAATACCTTAGTCAGTCAATCGGAATCACTCTGATTCCCCTCAATCACTTACTGATTTTTAAACTCAATCTTGGGATCGAATGTCTCAAAGGGCAGAGAAAGATTTCCTCCTTCTCTCTAAATGTATTTTAGTAAATCCATTTATTGTTTGTCTCCACCTCTCTTGCCCATTAGCACGCACAAAATGGCTCATTTATCATCTGTGAATGAATTAGCAACCAGGATCCAGATGTCCTCTGCCTTCTTGTGTCTACTGTGTCTCCCTGGATCTGTCTTGTCTTGTCCCCCACCCCCCGTCTCTCTTGAACCCTCTCAGTATGCTGATGGGGCTGCTCTGATTGGCAAGGCATTAGACAGACACAGATGAGAGATGAGAGTGGGAAGAGAGGAGAGAAGGGAACGGTGACGGTGAGAGTAAGTAAAGAGGACAGAGATAAAGTATAAATGTGTTTGTAGTAAAGCACTAGAGAGAGAGATGGTCGAGGACAGACAGGGCTGAGAGGCGTAGAGTCAGAAAGGAAGAGAGGAAAAGAAAGTTTTACATAAGTAAGTGAAAGAGTAAGTGCATGTGCACTCGTGTGTATGAAATATTTCCCCTGCCCTCTCCATCGCTTGGTATTATCCCTCAAAGAGCCAGTTAGACTCGAGCCAGCGTTTTATCAACGCAAGGCAGTACTGCGCCGTTCTTTTGAAGATGTGGTGAACATACAGATGCAAAACCAAACAACCTCACGATAACGGTCACTGTGTCCACTCTTTCGCTCAACAGGAAGCTCTAAATTCAAACAAGTGCTTTTGCAATTTCATGACATACATCTCAGCCACTGAAGCCCTCTCTTAGTGAAAATAATCCTTACAAATCAGCATGTACTTATATACAGTGATGTAACAAGGGTACCAGTCAGCTTCAGAGATTTCTTTGGTTTTAAAAATGAATTGATCCATTTTTTGCCACTAGCCACAAAAACAAGCTGACAGACACTTCAATTAATCAGGCTATGCAAGGTAGCCAAGACCTCCTTCTCCCCAGCCACGTCCTCCAGCTCCTCCTGGGGGATCCTCAGGTGTTTCCAGGCCAGATGGGATATGTAGTCCCTCCAACATGTTCTGAGTCTGCCCTGAGGTCTCTTCCCAAATTATGTGCCTGGAAAACCTCTAGAGGAAGGTGTCCAGGAGACATCCTTATCACATGGGCGAACCACCTCAACTGTCTCCATTCAACACGAAGGAGCAGCGGTCCTACTCCGAGCTCCTTCTCGATGTCTGACCTCCTTACCCTATCTCTACAGACACAAGTACCACCAAATCTCCGGCTTATAGAAATGTTAAGGCTAACATGATAACAAATAATTTCTTACTTACACATCCAGCAGACACAGAGCAACATTGTCATTCATTTGGAGCCGTGTTTCTGGTCAAATATATGTGCTACAATATTGAGAATGGTACAGTGGTTAGTGCATTTGCCTTGCTGTTAGAGGTTTTTCGGTTCGAATCCACTGGTGGTCGGCAGGATAGGTGAATCTTTTGTTCTTTTATGAATGGAATGCGGCCTGTGCTATATTTTCACACAAAAATGGGGACAAACTTATAGCTCTCATTTAACATTTCCTTTTTTTTCACATGCTCTTATTTAACATTTTGTTTTATTTATTTTTTTCACATACTTTTTGCGTGTCTGACAAACAATTCAAAAGGCTTTTCTTCTGGCTTCTTGCAAGCATTTTCCACCAATCAGGACATTGATAGCACCAAAACCGATTAATATGTCCTGCCAATCAGGACTGCATTCTGCAATTGCGTTTCATATGTTATCTATATTAGACAGACAGATAGATAGATAAAATAATAATTATATGTTATTATTATTATTGATCAGAACTGCCAAGACTGAACCATATAGAAAATGTAGGGGTCGTAAAAAAACAAAACAATGAGCTAAACAAGGCTAAAAAGCTCTGTAGAGTTTGCTGATAATTCTCTGTAGGTTTGTCAGTTTGAGCAACCTTTTTATGATAAAAAGTATTGAGTAAAATATTGATTAATGTAGCATGTGGCATGGGATGCTACAAAGCATTTTAGCTCAACATCTGAAAGAAGTGAAACATGCACAAAACATGCCAGTAGCTGAGGCTTTTGGCTGAATAAGTGCAGAGTGGAGAAAGTGAACTAGTAAACGACATGAATTTGGATCTTTGCACTATTTCTGAACTTATCTATCCTTTAGTAAAACACTGAGGTTGTGTCAAATTACCTCCTCCCACACACAGACACACAAACACACACTTGAACTCCACAGTCAGAGAGAGAAAACTATGTGTTGCAGGTACAGCCATTAGGGAATAACACTAACTGAACGAGCACTTCATTTTGAGTGTTCCCAGGAGAGTGAATAAGCCTCTGGTGTTGTTGAGAGATGCAACATAATTGATGATTGCTAACAGTTTACACCTGTATCAAAATTCTATGACAGTCGACTCCCTGCAGAGAAAGGCCACTCAGTATTTCTGTCAACAAAACAAAAGCCTGCTTTGTTATTTTCTTACCTGCTGGCTGAAAATAACAAGGAGAATATTCCTTTACTTGTTTTTTTCTCATACTCCTGCTCCAGACAGAAAAGAAAAGGCCAATAGGGGAATATTGAGCTGGCTAACACACTATGACAGTGTTGCTTTAGTGAGGTGTGAGTGACATTAGAGAGGAGGCGAGTGTGTAGGTGGAAAATTCAATCACGCTGTGAATGTGGTATGCAGAACAATCCTACAGACGCAGAATGAATAATTCTAACTCTTTGATCGGACCAAATCATCTCAGGACTTTTGCCCTGCTGGGTGTGAAGAGATGCTAAAGAGGGCCGGACCCGAAGGAGAAAGACGAGGAGTCATTTCTGAGTGTGGGAGAGGGATGAGCGAGAAGGTGACGAAGGCGAGCACCCCCTGTAGTGGGTTATATGTGTAGGAACGTGTGAATGTCTGGCTTTGTATTTTTCCATGATATGATATGTTAATACAGGCTAACAGGCCTAACGAGCTGTGTATAAAGTCTGAAAATAACTGGATGACAAAAACAAAACATCCATCATGGCTCATTATTTGATCACTCAGCCCATCTGCTCGTGCTCTGTAGACGGGCGGAGTGATAAAATAATAATCATTCAGTCCATCCACTGAAAATGAGTGAGTGAGGACTGTAAGGTACAGAGAAATACTGAAACATTATATAATTTTCTAAATTTCAGGAGCCCACAGAGTTCGTTCTCACACAGAGTGGATGAGTGTTTCTCCTCATTTAAATGTTATCTGCTTGGTCCATTTATATATTTTACATTTCTCTCAGATCTGCCTGCAGTAAAAGAAAAACAATCTCTGCCCTCTTGGGTTGTTGCCTGCAGGGAAAAATTGGCAGTTAGTGGGGATTCAGGCCAAAAAACAGCCCTGCATTAAAACAGTGCGGGGGGGTTTGTTTAAGATACTGGTTAAACAATTTAATACGATTCAGGAAGAGCAGTTTGAGTAACAGATTAATGAGTTTGAAGGCTTATCAGACGCCAAAACACTGCACAGCTGGTTGTAATACACACAGACACGATTTTACAACTCTGGAAAGTTATCATGACGGGAAACAATTTTATCTTTCCTCACGACGATCGCGAGGTAAACAGTAGAAATACAGCGTTCGCATTACAAAGTAATCCACCAGGAATATGCGCTTGTATATATTTGATTATTTTCCAAATAAATAAAATAAAATCATATAAATTATTAGTCATACAAAGTATTTATCTTTATTATAGTATTTAAGTGTTTTAACTCTTGGGAAGACGCATTGAGATGAGCTTTGGTTTTACTGAATGGTAAAGAAGTGCGATGCATTTATCATTTTCTTATGCTAAACAATGAACAGAACAAACATCTCTACGCGGCTCATAAATTAAAGTCGGACACGTCTAAGTGTAGAGAGATGATGGCATTTACAATATGATCAAAACAAATGGACCAAAACTCTATGTAATAACTCCCAATGTATAGAGTGAGATTGATGGAAGAGGTTAGAGAAGTGAAGTGACTAATCTCCACACACAGCAGTATTTCTCTTAATTAAAATAGGTGTTCATAAAAAAGGGCAAGATCGTCGGCTTGATGTTACGCAAAGGAGTGTTAATTAATGACGTAGTGGGCGTGTGCAGCAGGGAAGACTTGCCACCCTGATTTATCACCAGAATCTGTTTCCACTCTGACACATGATATATCACAGATTTAACAATATAACTTCCTGTATGGGTGCCAAGCAATGCAATTTGTATTCCTTGAATAAAGAACCAATTATCACCAGTCCAACGTTTACACTATTTAGCATTTAGTTTAAGATTACTTTATTGTCTTTGTTGTATTGTAACTATTGTACCAGGCTGGATTCAGGACTGTAGGATTTAAAAATACACCGATCCACATCCGTCCAGTGCACCAACCAAACAAACACAAACCTCACATTTATTTTGTTGTTATATTTAGTTTTCATATTTCAGTTATTCAGTTAATTGTTAAATTCTATTCTCTGTAAATTTTATCTCTCAACATTAAGGTCTAAATGCTGTTTCAAAGCGTTCTTCACACTGGGAATTAAATTCTGGTTGAGAAATACTGAGGCCTTTATAGTGCTTGATAGCGAACCTCAATAAAAGATGGTGTTTTCTTTTTTTTTTTTTACTTATTCTTTGATCAGATATTTCCTGATTTAAATTAGGGAAGCTTTCCCATTTTATTAAGCAAAGCTTTTTATTTAACATTGATGTACTGAGCAGTTTGATATATATTTTGTTAAAAGAAGAATAAGGGTTAAACATGTTTATATTCTCAAAATTAAAGTACTGTATAGGTCCTGGCCCTAGTTCTTCATTCATTTACTTTTTGTTGGTCTAAAAGTAGTCACATTTAAAGCTGCATTAATTGATTTCTAGCCACACTGACATATTATCATCTTATGAAGTGGATATAAACACGTTTTAGGAAACAGTTGCTTATTTACACATCCAGCAGATACAGAGCAACACTAGCATTCATTTTGAGTTGTTTTTATGTCTACATGATGGATGTAAGTATAATATTCACTCTTGAGGGAAATATCTGTTTTTTAGATGCTAAATGCTCCACTACGTTGACCAGCTAATTGCAAATTTGTCTGTTAGCCGTTTGGTGCTGGGCAGGTAGCATACAGTGTTTTCATTAGATATTTTTTGATGAAAATTGCTGCCTAAAATTGCTGGGAAAAAATACTGATGAGAGCAGTGAGAGTGAACCAAAACAGTAAAGCTGCGGGCCACCAAACCAAAACAAGTTAAAAGATTCTTAAAAAGCTCAGTAGAGCTGAGGGAACTGCAGATTTGGGTGATAATTCTTGGTGGGTTTGTTACTACCAGCGACTCCTTTCACATTACACATAGTCACTTGATCTATTGTTAATATAAAAATATTGATTATAGCAGCTTTAAGTATATCTAACATGGTGGACTCAGCCTATACCCACCGTTTGTAAGTTTTTAAAATGTAGGACCAGTCCTCAATGGTAACTACGGCGCTGGCTGGATTTGAGCCAGATACATTTCAGTTACATGGTCTACGTCTTAGCCACCTGTGCCACCAGGATGCTGAAATACTGTAACTAAATTTATAACAAAGCCCTCCAGTGTTTATTGCAGACATATTTTGCATGATGTTTATCTGTCAAGTTTTATCGGTCTATAATTCTAATTTATTAGCATATGCATCTATAAAACACCACCTACGTATCTTTTTAACTGCACTGTATATTCCCATAGCCCTCCCCCACACACATGTAAGTCGTGTTTGTAAAATCTGATGGATGACAAGATTTGCTCATAGCTCCTCATCTTTGTTTGAGTATGTAGGTTGTGTGGCAGGACCCCTGATGGTTTATAAGGATGACAAGTTCAGGTGTCGCTTCACAGACCTGTCTTATCTCCCAGTAGATCGCTATCAGAGACTGTTGCAGTAAAAAATGTCACCTCGGATGTCTAATAGGATTACTCATTTCCACACTCATTGATTTTGTAAATGAAACCACTGGAATATATCTAAGTGACAGACTCAAATAGCGCTAATAGCAAATGCAGAGCATCTGGCCAAGGATAGTAGGCAATATGACATATATACAGGTAAGTTGTGTTATTATAGAAAATTACATTGCCTCGTCATAAGGGCCGATATACACAGCCTCATATCAAAATAACAAAACCACAAATAAAGGTTGACTGTAATGGGCATCCAAACTAATATGGCTGCCCCCACAGATGTGCATTCAAGTGATTTTACTTATCCATTTTCCATTTTCTCATTCACACCTTATTTACCATCCCACCGATCTCATTTGCATTGTAATGATTAGACTGTATTCATGCAAAATAGCTTAAAAATGGTTTAATAGTCCTAAATATATTCATGAGATTCCCGTGAGAGTCGTCCAGCCCTGTCAGAGTGGGAACCCGCTGTTAGCACAAATAAAAATGACTGCAAAAATCCTCTGTTCTCCTTTCAGTGTGTAAAACTGGAGAACACAATGTTCAGCCAAACACTCCAGTTATGGTATATGTGGAGTTAAGATTTGAACAATTTTAAAATGGACAGCCACATATCAAATAAATAAAGACAAAGGCAACATCTATGCTCTGTGTTGTGCTTGTTTGATTTGTCCAGGTAAACTACCTGAACCTGAAAAACTACAATATAAATCAGTACTCAACTCTTGTCTTGAAGTGAATATGGAGATCTTTGAGAGTAAAGACAGTATGTTATATTGTATTTATACACTTCCTCATTTACTTGAAATGATAAAACATGTCTTTTTGATTAAAAAAGGTTATTAACATTAAACCAAACTTTAAAACCAAACAAAGACTTGTGAGACAATAATCTACTGTAGTAATAATACATTTACAGTGTAACAAATTGTTGTCTGAAATATAGACAAGAGGATTTAAGTAAGATCCCTCAGTGGTTATATATCCTTGAGTAGTTGTCCTGCATTTTTTAATCCCATCTTTCTAAACCTGTCTCTTCAGTACTGTTAAACAGGGAGAGATGAGCTGGAAGCTGGGGGCTGCTTATGGTGAAATAAAGCTTAGATAATGTCATTGTCTTCCATTATGAAGGCTGTAAAGCTTTCAGAGCGGAGTAACAGGGTACTAACTAGATGCCAAGGTCAGACAAAAGACAGAACTGACAAGGCTTGTGCACCCATATCACACCTTCATGATATATTTTAGGTAAAGCAATATGCTCTGTCCAACCTAGACACTTAATACTAATACTAATTATCTTGGCAGACACTTCGAAATATTAAGTTACGCCACAGTTGCAACTGTGACAACTCGTCTGAACCACAATATGTACATTTTCAGGCCTCGTTGGCGCTCCCTGCCGCCTGTAAATCGAGGTTAATCTTGGTAGTGACAGCCAATCGCGTTTCCGTCTGCTACCAAGAATCTACCAAGATTTGGATGCTACGGCCAATCAGCGCTCGTATCGCTACCAAGATTTCCCCCGGCAACTACCAAGAATTGACCAATCAGGAGCGCCCGGAGACATTGCGGCTGCCGAGTGGAAAAATACAATCGACAACGATAACGACCGCTTCATTTGCTTCACCAACATTTCAAAAGTAAGTAAATTCTTTATAGCTATTGTCAATACAAATAAATTGGCAAATGTATATTTTAACCTGTGGCTCAGTAGGCTAACATTAACGAATAGCTAGCTACCTGTCCCGTCACTGTATTAACGCTATACAGCTTACTTTCCGATAGCGATTTTAAGATTTACTACTAATATTACGTTGGTGTAAAGTCAATTTAACGTTAACGTATCACGACAAACTAACCTGCCCGTTGATGACATTAGCGAGCTAAGTCATTAAATGGACGTTAAGTTACAAACAGCTGTCCAGTACAGTACAGCAAAAGTTACGACTTTGCTTTACTTTTTCATTTCACTTTAGCCCATCGCGCTGTCACATACGTTTACTGTAAATGAATGAATGAATAAATTGCTAAGTTAGCAGACTAATAGAACTGTGTAAATGGGGCATAAGCGGTGTTTAATGGTATAATACTTGTGATAGCACGTATAATGCTTAATATGTAATAATGTATAGTGCCTACTGACATGCGTTACCATGTACCTACTGTTTATGTGATGACAAGTTGACTGCACCTGTGTATTGGGTCGTGATAACATGTGGACTGTAGAGTATAACACACTGTCTCTATTTATAGTGATTCTGGGATATTATCTGACATTTTGAGCCTGTTGGAAAAATAGACATAGACAGAGCACGATATAAAATCAACATCACAAGGTGATCATGACTGAATATAACTGGTAATAATACAATATACATAGCTGCCTTACGTAACGTGTTACCAAATGCTGTGTTATTTACATCTGTTCGCGTTCTGTTTTCTTTATATTTCGATTTTTTTTAATCTAGATGGAACCTCGCTTCAGGAGACGGGCCGATGGCAGTCTAAACCTTACAGACACAATGGAAGCTACTAAGGTGAAGGACGCCAACAGAGGAAAGCCGTGGGTGCCACCCCTGTCCCCAGAGGGAGTGCTGGCCAAGGCCAGAAATGCTTTAATTCAGTGCCATGGAGATCCAGCAAACAAAAAACACCTGCTGGGTTTCTTCGAAATCCAGTTTGGTGTGTTTCGCGGGCAGACATTCAGGTGGGTGGCTGAAAATGCCCTGGGATATGCTGCTTACCTGGTAGCAGCTATGAAGAGGGACCCCACAGGAGGCAGCAAAGACTCCCAAGACCATGCCCACAACAAGAGGTCTTTCAAGGAGTATATTGAGCTCTTTCCTTCTGGCAGAATTGCCATTGCCATGAAGGAAGAGCAATATGCTGGGAAAACTCCCCAGCACACTGCCACCTCCCAGCACACTGCCACCACCCAGCTCTCTTCCCCCGCCCAGCACGCTGCCACCTCCCAGCGCACTGTGACCACCCAGCACTCTGCCACCACCCAGCTCTCTCCCCCCACCCAGCACCCTTCCACCTCCTCTCT